>PVLC010032614.1:0-17723 GCA_004027655.1 Graphiurus murinus
TTTTTTTTTTTTTTTTTTTTTTTTTTGCAGTACTGGGGATTGAACTCAGGGGCATTCTACCTCCGAGCTATACCCCCAGCCCTATTTTTTATTCTTTATTTTGAAACCGGGTCTCACTAAGTTGCAGAGTGCCTCACTAGGTAGCTGAGGCTGGCCGCGAACCTGGATCCTCCAGTCTCAGCCTCCCGAATGCTGGGATTACAAGCGTGCGCCACCATGCCCAGCTATGGAAATTTCTTGAAATAAATAACTCGTGGGTTTTTAACTGTGTGACATTCGCAGTACCCTGAGGATATCTCTCGCCATCCCACTGTGTCCTGTCTGCTATGTCAATCATCCCTGTGTGCAGAGTTTCCACGCTGTCTATGCTACCTGCTTGTTAGTCACTCAGTGAACATCCTTGTTACGATTGTCTGTGGAGGTATCACACGCTAGTCTTCAAGTCACCCTTATTTTACTCCATAATGTTCCCAGAGCCCCCAAAGTAGTGTGTTTGCAATTTTACTAAGCAAAAGAGAAGCTGTAAAGTGTTTTTAAGCGAAATTCTAGACTTAAAGAAAAAACCAAAATCATATGCTGAGACTGCTAACATCTTCAGTAAGAACACATCTTCTACCTGTGAAATCGTGAAGAAAGAAAACAGAAATTTGTGTTAGTTTTGCTGCCGCACCTCAAACTGCAAATGTTACAGCCACAATGCATGGTAAATGCTTGGTTAAGAGGGAAACAGCATTACATTATAGGGTGCAGCATAAGTCATGGCTTCAGGCATCCACTGGGGGTGGGGGAGGTCTTGGAACACATCCTCCATGGATAAGGGGGGACTAATGTATTAAAGGATGGGAAAGGAAGAGCAGAAATACTATTCTCAATAGAAAAGAACTCAAAAATATCCACTTGCAGGAAGATAAGGATGGAATCAGAAGTGGGTGGATATGGCTTTATTTTAGGAGGAGATTGGCAAAACCTCAGCTAAATTTACAGTACTCAAACCAGCATGACTGGCCAGGAAAAGCTCAATGGGCTCTGCCAAGGTTCCAACACATCAACTGCTTTTATGCTCTTGACCTTCCCCTCCTCTGGAGCAACATTCCAGAAGATGGCCTCATTAAATAGAGCTGAGTTCTGCACAGCACATAAACAGGCTTGCTCGTTCTGAGTTGTCTGTCTGCAGCCATAGAAGTCAGGCATTACAGGAGAGCAAGTGAATTGGAGTGAGGGGCAGATTCCCGAGGGCCCACATGGGCCCTCGCAGTGGCTGGAGCCAGCTGGCTGTCGCCTCTGCCCACAGCAGCTGCATCTCTTTCCACCGTGTGTGGGACACACAGGGGCACTTCCCATGACCTCGGGCTCTCAAGCCTGGTTTACACCAGTAAGATCAGCTACAGTGAAGCCTAAAGTCCTTAAATGAAATGAAGATAAACGCAAGGCTGGCTCCAGTTCATGCCTGCTCTCTTTTTGAATGCAGGTATCCTCTAGAGTTTGTGTGTCCACCTGCCTCTTTCTCGGTGGTATCAGCAAAGCTTTGCCTTGACATAAAGTACTGTTCCCTTGACACCCATCCCCATGCTCCCAGTGGGATTTCAAGGGCAGGAGGGTACAGTAAGCAGGTGTGCTCAGGCACACCTTGGAAGGCAGAATAATTCTGCATCTCAGAGATGGGCAAAGGCCCAGTGTGTGACATGAAGCCACTTAAGCAGGAGAAGAAGGGCCATCTGAAAACCCAGGAAGGGCCAGCCAGGCCATGGTGTCTCACTGAGGAAGAGCCCACCTCTGAAGGACCAATAAGCACACACATCCACGAACTCCTCATCACACAGAACGCTCTGTCTGCATGGCCCAGGCCCACTGACCACCGTGCTGGTGAGTTTCCATCATGGCGAGAGGCAGGGCCTCTACACACACAGACTGTCAATTCAGAAAATGAACTGCTGACTTATTCTCGGTCATGGCTGTGTCTCCCTCTGTGCTCTGTGGTCCTGTCCCTTGTGGTCAACCGTGAGTCATTTACTTATGACTCTGAGCATCAAGAAGCACAAAGAACCACCGCTGCAAATTTGAGTTACCTCAGCAAAAAAAAAAAAAAAAAACAATAGAAACTTAAGAAGGGTTGCACGCACAGAAACCCACATGGGGAGACTGTAGCGGAGCACACATGGTCACGACACCCTCCGCACCTTAACATGCTGGTCATGAAAGGACCAGTCTCATCCTGACACTCATTAGCTACACACTCCTGGGGAAGCCACTTCACTTTTTAACACTTGAGATCCCAACTTTTTCTTTTGCAGTACTGGGGATGAAACCCAGGGGCATTCTACCTATGAGCTACACCCCCAGCCCTGTTTTTTATTCTTTATTTTGAAACAGGGCCTCACTATGTTGCAGAGTGCCTCACTAAGTAGCTGAGGTTGGCCGCGAGTCTGGATCCTCCGGTCTCAGCCTCTCGAGTACTGGGATTACAAGTGTGCGCCACCACGCCCGGCTTGGGATCCCAACTTCTAAAACAGAGACAATACTATCCACTCTGCCTGTGTCACAATGATTAAAACGTGTTAAACTTCTTTGAAAACTGTCATCCCAATTGGTTCTCTCCACATGATGGCTTTGAAACCCAATCTAAATGTCTCTTGGTATCTGCAGAGTATTGGTTCCACCATCCCCTTGGGCATCAAAACCTGAGGATGCTCAAGTCCCTTCTCTAAAAGGGTACAAGATGAGCAAAGAACCTACACGTCTCCTCCCATACACTTTAAACCATCTCGATTACTTATGCTATCTAGTACCGAGTAACTGCTCTGTAAAATAGTTGTTATACTGTATTGTTTAGGGAAAGAAAGGCAAGGGAAAAAAAAGGTATGCACATGTTCAGTAGAGATACAATTTTTTTTCACTCAAATATTTTAAGTCTCTGATTGGTTGAACCCCTGGATACTGGAGCCTCAGATAAGGAGGCTGTATCTGCCCTTTACCTTTGTTCTTGCCCCCTGACTACACTAACTTGTCTTAAAAAAATGGTGACCACACGCAAAATATCTCTGGTACATTTCCACCAGGCTGAAAGGACTGTGAAATGGAATCCCACAGAACTGAGGTTCCTGAAGGGGCCATGGTAATGGGCCTTTGGAAAGAGGGACTAGACCGCACTGGTGCATAATCCCTGGCATCAGATGCCCCTTCCCCTTAGTCACAGTGGCTGAGAGAAGGGTGAGGGCTTGGTACACCCATCCTGAGATGCACGGCCACTTAACAGCAGGCCTGGACTGGCCGGTGAGAAGTGACCCAAGAGGGAGGATGAAGTAGGAACTCTTCCCTCCCCACACATCCGCAAAGACTGAAATGTTATCAGCAGGGATCCAATGGGTTCTACAACACTTCCCATGTAGGGTACAACTTATTCCTTGGAGGGTACAACTTATTCCTTAGTGTTGAACACTACAATATAACCACCATCTTCATGGATGGAAGGTGCCAGAAGGGAGAATGGGTGTTGGGTGTTGACCAGAGGAGAGGGTCACCACCCCCTCCCCACTTCCTCAGTCTTCCTCACGCCCTGAATTTCACGCACTTCTCCAAAGCACCAGTGCCAAGAGGCCCCAAACACTGAGCCACCTCGCTGCCCTCCGCCTCTCACACTCACTTCTCGATGGCTCAGCTCCCTACCTGGGGTGAGACCGAGGCCACCGCAGAACACACAGCTCACTGGGCGGAGGATTTTCAAAGGTGCCGAAAGTTTAAATTCACTCTGGGTGTGGGCAGAGGTGGGGAGCGAGAGGCCCACAGGACCAGGGGATGGCAGGCATGTCTGCGGCTGTCTGGAAACCTTCCTCGACAGCTCTGCTTCGGCGCAGTAGTTCCCTGATGTGAGGTTTCATTTACCCAGGTCACCGAAAGGTGAGTAGAGTACAGTAAGCCATTATTTGAGAGAGACCACGTTCATACAGCTTTTATTACAGCAAAGCGCTGTAACTGTTCTATTTTATCAGTAGTAATTGTTAAGCTTTTACTGGGCCTAATTTACAAATTAAACTTTACTATAGGCATGTACGTATGAAAAAAAAAAAAACACAGTATAGATGCTCCTCAATTTACAATGGTTATCATAGGCTGATAAACTCACTGCTGCAAATTCAAAATACTGTGTTAAAAACATTTAAACTGAGCCGGGTGTGGTGGTGCATGCTTGTAATCCCAGTACTTGGGAGGCTGAGACTGGAGGATCCGGGTTTGCAGCCAGCCTCAGCTACTTAAGTGAGGCTCTCTGCAACTTAGTGAGACTGTTTCAAAATAAAGAATTAAAAATAGGACTGGAGGTGTAGCTAGGAGGTAGAATGCCCCTGAGTTCAATCCCTAGTACTAAAAAAAAAAAAATTAAATTGTTTAACCAACTGACATCCTAGTTTAGCCTTCCCTACCTTCAATATTATCAGAACACATACATTCACCTGCAGTTGGGCAAAACCATCTAGCAGAAAGTCTATAAGAAAGAACTTCTCATGAAACTGATTGAACATGGTACTGAAAGTGAAAAGTAGACCGTTTGCATAGGTACACATTTGAAATTCAAAGAACGGTTTCTACTGAATGTGTATTTGCTTTCTCATCATCACAAAGTTAAGAAATCCTAAGTCAAACCATTCTAAGTTGAGAACTATCTGGACGCCCTGGGCTTGGTATGGCCTATGGTTTCAGGCATCCACTAGGGGGTCTTGGAATGTATTCCCCCAGGAATAAAGGGGCACGACTCTGTTACAATGAGGCCGAATGTCCAGATGTCCACTATGCAGTAGGCCATGCTGCTGTTTACTGCAAGGCCAGGTGAGAGCAAATATCACCCACTGGCTGGGCAGCAGAACATGGAGTGCAGGTGTGCAGGGAGCAGGCCACAAGTCCAGGAAGCAAAGCTGGCTGGGCAGGGGGCCCAGGGTGTTGGCGGGTCCCACTTCCGGAGCACTGGACTTGCTCTGGCTGACTTTTTAATTCAACAAGTATAATATACATATTCCTTGATTTCCTAAGGAGTATTTTGAGGCCAAAAGAAAAAACAAAGCCAGATCCTCAAGGCCACCATACCAGATGACTGCCTTCTGTTCTGCCGCTCTACGGTTTTATGAATGGGGGCCTGTTTTGCAGCACCAGCTCAACGGGTAGGCGGGCCATGACCTCAGAAGCGGACATGCAAGGGGGGGAGGAGCTGAAATGCACATTAAGCTCTGACCACGGGCTACCGGGTACGGACCCACATTTATAAAAACCACGGCGCCCACAAGCATGCAGAAGCACTGGTTTAATTCCTCTCAGACAAGTTCAGAGTGTTTGTGAAGGACGCTCTGCCCTTTGATCCCAACTTCCATCTCATTCCATTCCAGGAGACCAAGGAGCCTCTCTTTCTGTAAGGGATGTTCAATAGGAAATTGTATTTTATTTGGAATACATTAGGATATTTCATCCATTGAAAACAACTCAGAAGAGAATCCTTTAGAAGGAGGGGGAAAACATTTTATAGAGTGACTACCCATGCCTCTATCTTGTTTATTTTATCTTCATTCTTTACATATTAGGTTTATTCAGAGTAAGACACATCCACATCCAATATAGGATCTTCAAACAATGATTTATACCAAACAAAGAATGTATCCCGATGGTATACGCATGGCAGAGGCACCCAGCTTAACAATGAACAACGAAGGAGGCAGGAAACGACAGTGGATATATATATAAATGACAATCCTTAAGGAGGCCCAAAGTAAAACAATAGTGAATTCACTTTTATACTCACTAGATAATCAAAAGGAAAATTAGTAAATAAAACCCACCAATTTGGAGGCGTCAGGACGTACTCATTAGCTGCAGGTGGGCAGCTGGCTAGAAAGAAAGGACTGTTCACAGCCACCCAGCAGGACTCCAAACCTACGAGTTCATCTCCAGGACATCGTTTTTAAAATAAGGAGACAGTTAAGAGCTGCTGAGAACCATTAATTTCTAACAGCAGGTAACTGGGCTTCCCCCACACCCAGCCCCAGGCACAATTAATCAGGGCGTCTAATTCCTTTAGAGCGCTTGACCTCTGGCGTGAGAACGCTCTGCAGGACCCAGGGCGCAGCCCCAGGTCCTGGCTAACTACCTGCTTCATGTAGGCGTAGCACATGGTCTCTGCGACGCGTTTGCCTTCGTCGTAGCAGGCCCGAGGTCCGATGGGATTCACGTGGCCCCAGTACTCCTCGCTTTGAGGGTGGACTTCAGGATCTAGGGGTGAGGGGAAAAAGGAGACTGTGTTTTTATCTTTCCTTTTCTAACAGTTCACACACACTAGGAACAAAGCATTTTCACGATGCAACACAACCGGGGGGTAAAATGTTCAGGTAAACATTTACGGGTGGGGAGAAATACCAGGGAGGGAGGCTCCGTGTTCTGTGATTCATTATTCTCTAAGATGCCTTGGGACGTGGCCTTCTTACTACTATTACTGATATTAATTAATGTTAACATATTATGGGGGAAGAAAAAGATCAAAGTCTGTCAATTTTAAGTCTCTCCTCTATTCCATTAATCTTTTTTTTTTTTTTTTTTTTTTTTGATGTGTGGTATTGGGGGACTGAACCCAGGGACACTCTACCTCTGAGCTATATCCCCAGTCCTATTTTATTTTACTTGTTTTGAAACAGAGTCTCACTAGGTTGCTGAGAGTCTCACTGTTTTGCTGAGGCTGGCCACGAACCTGAGATCCTCCTGTCTCAGCCTCCCAAGTACTGGGAATATAGGCATGTGCCACCATACCTGGCTCATAAATTGTTCATAACTTTCTGACGGTTACACAATCCATGTGAAGATAAAATGGCTTAGCTTTATATTTATAAAACATACAGAGTCAAACATGTATTTAAGGAAAAGATTTTAAAATACAGCATTTCCATGGAACTCAATGATGACTATCATGTATACATCACCAGAACAAATCTTGAGACCCCTGAGGAGGCCACCTAGAGACTCCACACTGGGAAGACAGGGACACAGTGTCCATTAGCAAACGGAATTCCCAACCCCAGTTTTTCTAGTGTGCAAATCAATCACATTTTACAAATCTACCAGGAGGATAGATTATTTAAAAAAAAACAAGTAACAATTTTTTTTTTTTAGATACAAGGTATATTTCTAAGATGTGGATTATTATTATTACCTAGTTTATCTAGTACATCAAGAATTTTATACATACTGAGTACAAACCATGGGTAGAAGATGTGAAAGATATCTAGACAAAAAGATACGGGGACTCTATGTTATCAGTTCACCATGCCTTCTTTAGCCTGAAGTATAACTTTGGGCTCTTCGGGACAAGGGGGCTTGAGCACGCACACCCTCAGGCCTCGGCAGCTTGTCTGAATCAGCCCCACCCCGCAGCCCCGCCAGGAGAAGGGAGGCATCTCCATCTGCTGCTGTGGCTCCCTATTTCCTTGAGCAGACGCAAGGCTTTCACTGCACAATGGGAAGAAATATCTAAGGCCAAGACTCCCTGGGAGAGAAAACTAAAGACTAATATTTTCTGAGAGGTATCACATGACTGACAACCAGACCATTTCCCAGGGATTTTTGACCAGAGCTGGACGAGCCAGACCCTAAATGAGGTGGTCATAAGTTTCTGACAAAGATAGAAGAAGGCTGGGCATACCGAATCAGCTGTCAACTGGCACCGTCTGGGCTGAAATGCTCAGGGTGGCAAGCTTCGAAAAAAAAAACAATGCCTTCACAAAATCATGTTGGGGAAAAAACAAACAAAAAATACCTGAGAAAAACCACTTTGTTGTTACAGGAGTAAAAGTCTAGTCCAAAATGATTTCTAATCATCTCCCTCCTTAGAGTATTTATTTTGTAAGGTTCATTAACCAAACAAATGCTCCACAAAACCTAATTGTTCATTCGTTAAATGTCAGAGGTGAGCAACTGGTGAATTAACTGCAAGAACTGTACCCGAAAATAATTTAAGAACCCGAAAGGACACCAGCTCTCAGCAAATACGCAGATAACAAATGGGGTGGTTGAGGAAGAAAGGAAATCACGTGGCAGTGCCTTTTGGATGCAGAACACAGGTGGAGAGACGCATGCTCTGCCCTTGGCCTGCCCGAGACTTCAGCGATGACAATGCACCATCACCTTTGCATGGGATTTACAAACAGCATAACTGTATTTTGTACAATTTCCATGTTGTCCTTTTTTTTCTTTTTCACTTGATTCCCTTATTCAAATAAAAATGTGGTCTCTTCTGATTTTGCCCTTTTATATCCTCATTTCTCTCGTCCAGAACAACAATGTGGAGCAGAAAAAACAACAAACAAACAAAAACATCATGTCAGGGTCCGGCTCCCACTGCATCAACTAAGCCCTTCTCCTGAACCACATGTCCAGTTGGCTTTGGGGCTGAACAGGAACCAATGTGGATTGACAATACAGCCCTCCTCCCACCACTGACATGAATTCTCAGGTGTCGGGTGCACCTGGGAGGGAAGAGGAAGGCTGAAGGTCGGTGAGACAGGCTCTGGAGTTTTCTGGTGTGACCCACCTAAGCTTCCTCCAGAAACTGTTCTCCAACAGGTGAGGTGATTGACACATGTGTCACCTAGCAAGCTCCGCCCAACCTGCAGGTGTTGGTGGGTCAGGCATGCAGCAGGCACTGCTCACAGGGGGGAATTGCATGTGCCAGCTAAACAGGCCAGAAGAAAACAAAACAAAAACGCATTTCTGTGGAATCATAAATGGTAGCCCTCACTGGACAGGTGACATGACATAACCTCCCAGGTGGAAGGTAGGAGAGGAGTAGCCTGGTGACCTACAGGCTGGGACAGAAAGCATCTAGTCCTCACTCACAGGAAGGACACGGGCAGGCTAGGCCTCCTTAGAGTGGAATCTCGGGCTCTGATTCCTCCTTCGCCTAGCACCAGATGCAAACATTCCCCATGGGGGCTCTACATACTCACCTCCATACACCTCCGACGTGGAAGCCAGGAGCAGACGGGCACCCACGCGCTTTGCCAGCCCTACAGAAAGCAGAAGAGACATGATCAGAGCAGAGGAACTGTCCACTTACATGGATGGGCACACTCTCTGTGGCTCATTTAAGCGTGTTTTGGTATTAAAGGCATCCGGTTACCCATCCAATGACCCAGTGTGATTACATCTTGTGGTGGGGCAAAATAAAAACAAAGGTAGTAAGAAAAACACAAATGAGCCGGGCATGGTGGCTCAAGCTTGTAATCCTAGCACTTGGGAGGCTGAGACAGGAGGATAGCAGGTTGGAGGACAGTCTCAGCAAGAAGTGAGATTCTCATCAACCTAGCGAGACCCTGTCTCCAAATAAAAATAAAGTAGGCCTGGGGGTGTAGCTCGGAAGTAGAATGCCTCTGGGTTCAATCCCCAGTGCCACAAAACAAAACAGAAATCTCCAAGCTCAGTTTCTCTTGAAATACTGATCATTTTGCATATGTGATGTGTAGATTGTACCAACATTTAGAAAAAACTATAAGCTAGTTTACTCTTGGGTGGCGGGACTACAGAATGGTACAGTTACTCTGGAGAATAGCTTGAGGGGGCACTGTTGTCTGTGGAGCTAGCGGACTTAACCTGGGCTACTGCAGAGCCCAAGGATCTATGCCAACATTGGACAAAGAAGTTTCATGAGATGAAGAGACCAAGCAGGGACACGGGAGGTGCTGAGGCTACAGGGAGGGAAGGGTCTTCCCTGGAAGAAGCCAGGCAAAGCCCTGTGCATCACGTCTCAAGTGCAAAGTGGCTGAGGACATGATGCCATATGAGGGGTCTTCCATCTGAGTGACAGTCCCCCTTTGGCTTTGTCCACGTCTCTCTTGGAAGAGCCTTTATCCTTCCTGTGAGATCTCCAAACCCAGTGGCAATCAGGGCCCAAGTCTTCCCTCAGGAGGACTCTGGCCTTGAACTCCAATGGCATTTTGCCTGGCCTCTCCTGGGATCTTTCTTTTCTGCATCTGCACTGCCAGTGCCTGTGCCTATATAGCACCCTCCCACCTGATGCAGTGGTCCCTGGCCACGACAGCCTGAGTGTAACCTTATCTGCATCTCCCCATGTGGACAGTACAGCCCCTTGGGCACCACGACTGCACCCCATAAAAAAGGAAGGGTAAGTATCGTGCACACAGCGGGCTTTTCCTCCAGGGAGTCTGGTTCTGTTGTGAGGGAGGGGGCGTGGGGGAACTTGGAGAGAGTGTGAGGAAGGGCTGGGAGCTTGTGTTGGCAAGAACTGAGGGCAGCCCCTGCCGCACCACACCCCAAGGTAGAAGCAGGGGTAACAAAGCAGGCAGGTGCAGGCGCTCTTTCGAGATTAAAGGAATGGATCATCTCACCCCACGTACAACTTGACTCTCATGGTGGTTAATTTTATGTATCAACTCAATAGGCTAAGGGATGCCCCAATAGCTAGCTGAATATTATATTTTTGGGTGTGTCTGTGAGAGTGTTTCTAAAAAGAGATTGCCATCCTCATCTGCAGAGTGAGCAAGGCAGAGAGTCCTCCCCAATGTCAGTCCTCAATTCGATCCTCTGAGGACATTAAGAGAATGAAGAAGTAGAGGAAGTTGACTGCTTCAGCTGGAGGATCCATCTGCCCTGGGCCTTCCAACTCTCAGGCCTTTGCACTACACCTCCTCCAGCTTCCCTGAGTGTGCAGCCTGCTGAGGATGGATGGTGGGAATTCTCAGCTTCCATAATCACATGAGCCAATCCCTCATAATAAACCCAGCCTGTCCTTCCTCCCCCCTTTCTTTTTTTTTATTTTTTACTTTTATTTTTTGCAGTGCTGGGGAGACTGAACCCAGGGCTTTGTGCACGGGAGGCAAATACTTTACCACTAAGCTATACCCCCCACCTCTAATAAATCCCTGTCTACATATCTAATTATACTCCTATTCGGTTCCGCTCGAGTACCCTAATACAGCCCCCCAAAATGTTTAGTCTTAGAGACGTAAAAAAACAATCTCCCGCTGGCCCTTTCAGACCCTTGTCTTTATGCTCCGCTCAAATTAAAATTTAGGGCTGTCTTTCCCAAATCCATTTATAGAACTTGTTTTAAGTGTTCCTATAATTAAATCCATTTTTCACTTGACATTTTCAAAAGTGGTTCCTTTCTTCTGCTTTATAAATAATCACAACACCTAGTTTAAAAGATAAAAGTGTACTAAACTGAAGTATGCCTCTAATTTTAAATGTTAACAAGTGTTACCGCCCACAGCTAGAATCTAAGGCATGCTGTTTGTGCATACACACACAGCCACTTTTAACACTATTCATCCTTTCTTCTTGCACTTTTAATGTGAATCCTACAGTCAGGCTAGAGCAGGAACTGTTTCTATAACCTCCACATGGGCAGTTTCTTCACCCATCCCTTCCAGGAGCTCTGCTGACCTACCCCATGAGCGAGACCACACCAGCCCAATCTTAGGACCACAGCTACCAGGGCTTTAAGCACATGGCCTGCCATTAGGGCTGGGCACCAGTCAACTGGCCTCAGAGAGTAAAGAGGTATGCTGGTGGCCGCTTTGAAGTGCGTGTGGTCACTTGCAGGGGATTTACACTGAGGCATCGAAGACCGGTCACTTTGATGGAGAAAAGTTAAGATACCTTCTCCATGAGGTATTCTAATGACAGAAGGTCACAGTGAAAATTCCAAATAATATGGGCAGAGGATAAGAAGGAGCGTAAACACCAAGGCCAAACTCGAATAAGAATTTCCAGGGATAGGGTTCCCTTTGGCCACGGTTCTCTTCTCCATAGTTTCAGCTGCCTGTGGTCAACCTTGATGTGAAAATATTAAGTGAAAAAGTCCAGAAACAAAGGATTCTTAAGTTTTCAGCCATGTACTGCTGTGAGTAGTGGGATGAACTTTTGTGCTGACCCCACCACCCTGCTCAGGATGGGAACCAGCCTTCTGGCTAGCCTATCCACACTGTATACGCCGCCCGCCTGTCACTCATCCCGTAAGCATCTTCATGATCAACTGTGGTGTATCACAGTGCCTGTGTTCAAGTAACCCTTACTTTATTTAATAATGGCCCCAAAGTACCAAGAGTAGCATTGCTAGAAATTCAGATATGCCAAAGAGAAGCTATAAAGTGCTTCCTGTAAGTGAAAGGGTGAAAGTTCTTGCCTTAAACAAGAAAAAAGAAAAAAAAAAGGGTCATACGCTAAGGTTGCCAAGATCTAGAGTAAGAATATATCTTCTACCTGTTAAATTGTGAACAAGGAAAAGGAAATTTGTGCCAGTTTTGCTGTTCTACCTCAAAGTGCAGAGTTAGAGTCACAGTGTGTGGTAAGTGCAGTTAAGGTGGAAAAGGTGTTAAATTACGGAGTCAGTACTGTCTGAGGTTTTAGGTACCTACTGGGGGTCCTGGTAGGAACCCCTGCAGATAAAGGGGGGACTGTACTTATGCTTGGAATGGCACAAAGTATTGCCAGCAAGAGCAGTAAAATGAGAAAGTGACAACTTACCCAACATGTTTAACGTCCCGATTGTATTGGTCTTCAGAGTCTTGATAGGGTTGTACATGTAGTTTGGAGGGGAGGCCGGGGATGCCAGGTGGTATATCTGATCAACTAAAGAAAAGTATGTTACTTCCAAGAAAAAAAAAACACTTCAAAAAAACCAAAAACAAAAAAATCTCCTAGGGATTACACTGTAAGATAAAAGTGTGAGTGTATCTTTCATGGAAGTTCTAGTTGTTAGCAAATTATTCTTTGTAGAAGCTAATTTACATTTGTAATTAGAAGAACTTTAAACAAAAAGAGTCTAATTATCTGGAAACAACATATGTGCTGGGCCAGTAATTGGAACCTGTTCTCCAGTAACTAAAGTCAATCTGATGACGGGCGGAGGACGGAGTTGATCATTTTCTGAGATATCTAGCCTAGATAAAGAATTCACCTCAGAAAGAAGACTGGTTTTGAGGCAGAGAATTAAGCATGTGTATCCAAAGTAAAGGATTGTTTGCTTCTTTTTCTTTCTTTCTTTTTTTTTTTTTTTGGAGGGGTGGGCTTGTGAAGCAGATCTTATATAAAAGAGGGCCTAAAACTGGGGCAAAAAAATAGCCTTTCCTTTGTTTTTATGTATCCCATTTATATTAAACCAGACCTCGAGATGATGATCCCAGATGGTGGTTTTAAAATTGCAAATTGCAGCAAAGTAATCTAGATTCCACACAGCCCCCCTGTGCACGGGCATGCGTTTTCACATCATCATGCCGCAGCTCTCTGCCCTCCAGGTCAGGCACCACCTGCACACAGCAGAGAGGCCAGGGCGGATCAGCCTCTCCCCGTGAAATGGCAGTGACGGATAAACACATCCGAGAAAAGCCATCCTTCCAGATGCAGTCTGTCATTCCACTTTAGTTACAGAGGACAAGAAACACACCCACCGCTCACAGCAGAACTGAGAGAAAGTCAGGAAGCGCCGCCGCCGAAATGAATCCTGCGTGTGAGTGTGGCTTCGTCCAGGACAAGAGGCCAGCAGGGAGCCTTCTCCCCATGGCTTATGACCACCTCCCCACCAGGGGACCACAGCTCCCTCCCCATCTAGATCCTGGGACTAGAAGAGCTAGAGAGGAGGTTCTCCCTCGTCTTTGCTCTGTATCTGAGTGCTGCCACTTGCTGTGGTTTGTGCCTAAGGGTTCCTGTGCAGGAGGCTGGGTTCCCAGTGTGGCAGCATTGGGAAGGGGTGGAACCTTTAAGGGGTGGAGCCTAGTGGGAGGTCATTAGGTCATTCTGGGAAGGGATTCATGCGCTCTCTCTGGAGTTCTAACTCTTATGGGCTGTACTTGAGAATGGGGAAATTTTAAGAGTGAGCCTAGCCACTCCCTAGTCTCTTAGTTCCTACCTCACCGCTTGGTGTGCCTGTCTCTCTCTCTCTCATGTACTCCCCACCATATGATGCTATCTACCATGCAGGTCATACTGGAAGTCGCTGCTGGTTCCATGCTCTTAGACCTTCAGAACTGCAAGCTAAAAAGAATCCTCTTTTCTTTATACATTACCTTGCCTCCAGTACCCTGTTATAGTAGTAGAAAACAGACTAAGACACAGAGTCACCCAGCAAAGCCATCCCTGGGCAACACCCGGGTGCGGGAGCTCCAGGATAGGAAACAATAGAACTTAATTTTAAAAAGCCAAGTCTACACATACTGAGCTAATTTAAACAGAACTAATGCTTACTGAAAGAATAATCTTTTTTTTTTTTTTAGGAAAACTTAAAACGGTTGATAGTCTGTCAATATGCAAATGTACTGAAAAGATCTCTCCAAAAAGTAGGAAAATCCTGTCTGTTGTCCCTACCCTTTGAATTATTCTAATGTGATAAATAGCTTTAAAAATATAAAAAAAAACATAAAAAATCTATTATGTCAACCATAAGAGTCAGTTCTCATAAAATCTCACCATCTGGAGACTGCTCTGCCCTTTCAAAGCTGACAGAGAGGACCAGCATCTAGTTTGGATCTAGACAGTCCCCCCAAAGTCCATGTGGTTAAAGGCTTCTTCCCCAGCCTGGCATTACTGAAAGGAAGTCGAACCTTAAGAGGTGGGGATGAGTGGGAGGCTTTAAGATCACTGGGAGTGTGCCCCTGAAGGAGATGGTGGGACCCCAGCCCCAACCCCTCTTTCCCCACCATAAAGCCAGCAGTCTTGCTCACCACACACTCCCCCATGAAGTGCAGCCTCATCACAGGCCCAAAGCAACAGGGCAAACTGACCATGGAGTGAAATCTCCAAAACCATAAGCCAATGTAAACCTTTCCTCTTTGTAAGTTGATAGCTTCAGGCATTTGTTACAGTAACAGAAAGCTGACTAACACACTGGGTCAGTTCCTGCATTGTGTACTTCAAGGCTCCAGGGCTGCAGGTATAAGTGGCAGATCATCAACCCCAGACACGAGTACTGAGTCTCTTCTAAAACATGTCCTGCACCCACTTCCTCTTGAGAGAAGGACTGGGTCATCAAAGCCAGGTGTATCTCAACAGACTTTCAGATCTGAGTATGTCCCCGAGCCAAGACCCGGAGCTTGTGTCTCACCTCACAGGTAAGGACACTTCTGCTCTCACACACGGGCAGTGTCAACCTGTGTGCATGGGTTGTGATCTTACAGAACAAGTTGTTCAGCACCCTCTTTGCTCCTGGGGTGACAACAGCTACAGGGAAAGACAGAAAACTGCACTGAAGACTAAGAGGAGGAAAACGTGCCTTAGAGTGCAGGATACTTCACAGACATCCAAGAGAAGCATCACCCCATCCCCTTCTTCAAGGCTCAACCCAGAGGTCAGTGTGTGTGGGGAGCCTCCCGCAGCCACTGGTCACAGATAATCCCTCTTTTGCTGCTGGCCACTGCTCCGGGGGACATCTTCACTAATCAGGAAGCTGGAGGATGTCTTTTTCTTCCTGCCTATCTCCACACAGCTTTGACAGTGGGGAAGATGGGCTTTCTGGGTGACCTAGGAGTCAGAGTTCTGAGCTCGCTATAGGGCTCAGGCACCAGAACTTCGAGGTGGGCCTGGAAACCTTCGATGGAAGATGAATATTCCTTCATGGTGCTTGGGTCCCAGGACCCATGGGAACAGTGTTCTGAGCTAGCAGAGGGACGCCATCAATTGGAACTTTTCCATTCAGAAAAAGGCTAGTCCATGGGATTGTGGCGTTCTTACCAGTTGATAGATTGGCCATCCTACTTCTCCCAGAAAGCTTAGGGATGTTCCATAAAACTCTGCCATGCCCATATTTAAGCAGAACACTGGTACAGCATCTCATTTAGGAACTGGAAAACCCCATGAAAATCAAAGTTCCCTACAGCCCCTCTTCCCTTATTAAGGAAGTATTCTGCCTCTAACGCTCGTAACAGCGACACTAGATCCTATCCTAAAAAGGACAGTGCACCAATGCGTTGATTTAATAATTAATCTGGTCTGGAATTGTGAAAGGGGGAGGAGAGAGGGAAACTGCAGAGCAGAGATAAACAACCAGGGATGAGAGTTGCCACATAAATACCAGTGATATTAATAACAACCAACTCTGGAATGTAAATAAAGCAGCAAAGTTAATAACCCTCGTGGCCAGGAAAAAAGCCCTTGGAACATGTCAACCATGTAGTTCAAAGTACACCAGAAATGAGTGCGACATTCAAAAATCCTGGTCGGGGGTGGAGAGAGGCAGCCAAAGGGGGGGAAGAAAGGGGCACCCACTCATTTTGGGGGCACGTGGTGCCTTTGGATGCTGACCGCCAAGTGACCCTGCTGTGACCCTTTCACATTTACAAGGTCACATGATCTCAGCCAGAAGAATAGAAGTCTCTGGAACTGAGCCTAAAAGAGCTCCAGTTAATTATCAACGGCACGTCTCCCAGCAGGCAGGAGAGTTCACTTCTTGTTGGGAAGGGCGGGTGAGAGGACAGACGGGGATTGCTCGGCCCTCCCTCGAATTCCGGCAAGGAAAAGCCTAGTGAGCGGTGCCACAAATGGACTTCCTGGAGGATCTTCAGATGGATTTCTCTGTGCCCGAAACCCACACCAATGCTACATAAACGGGGGAGGAAAAAGACACGATAGAAAGCAAGCAACCCAAAAATCATTGTTTGGAGAAATCAAGCATGATCTACCAGAGAGAAAATCCACTTTAACACCAGCTGCCGTGTCTGCAGGTCCCTACTGATTGTTTCTGCAAAAGTTCCTGCCGTAGCTGGTGTTAAGGGTCTTCCCCTGTAATGTCCGTGCCTGACGGCACTGGTTAGTGCCAATTAAGAACTTGGACCATAAAACTAAAGACCATGGACTACAAAATCACTGAAAAGCAAAACACAGAATCGCTTCTTTCTGTGAATGCCTGTGATTATTCAGCATACAGTAAAATCCCATCATAAAGATACATGCTGGCTGGGTGTTGTGGTGCATGCCTGTAATCCCAGTATCTCGAAGGCTAAAACAGGAGGATCCAAGCTCCAAGGCCAGCCTCAGCAACTTAGCGAGACCCTAAGCAATTTAGTGAGACCCTTTACGAAATAAAAATGATGTGAAATAAAAAGGAATGGGGTTTCTCCTGGAGTTGTAAAATGCCCCTAGGTTTAATCACCAATATATATTACACACACACAAACACACACACACACACACACACACACACACACACACACACACACACACATTCTATCTATCTATCTATCTATCTATCTATCTATCTATCTACAGGATTCTGTTTTCTAGAGTCCCAGTCACCCAGCAGTTAGAGGCCTGGCAGAAACATAATCAGTCCTCCATGTCCACGGGTTCTATTTTCACAGATCAAACCATTCATGGATCAAAAACAGTCTCCAAACAAAAGAATGCATGTATACTGAACATGTGTGGACTTTTTGTCATTACTCTCTAAACACTACTATATAACAACTATTTACGTAGCATCTATGTTGTACCAGGTATTCCAAGCTATCTAGAAAGTACTTAATGCATACAAGAGGCTATGCATGGGTTCTGTGGAGTACCACACCATGGCGTGTCAGGGAGTTAAGCATCTGTAGATTCCTGTATCCCCAGGGGTCCTGGAACCATCCCCCTTGCATCAGTATTTATGATGGAACAAGATGCTAGAACTTCTAAAATTTCTCTGAGAACAAAAAATAAGAGTGAGATTTTAACTTGATTCTTATTAAAGAGTGTTTACTTAATGTGAACAC
>PVLC010032615.1:0-18063 GCA_004027655.1 Graphiurus murinus
TTTGCAGATGACATGATACTATATTTAGAAGACCCAACAAACTCAACCAAAAAACTTATAGAACTGATCAACAAATTCAGTAAGGTATCCGGATACAAAATCAATCTTAAAAAATCAGAAGCCTTTTTATATGCCAACGACAAATCAATCGAAAAAGAAATCCAGAAAGCAATTCCACTCACAATAGCACCCCGAAAAACAAAGTGCCCTTTGTAAAACACCAATTTGACCACATTTTTCCAGGTTTTAAACCACCAAATATTACATCTTCAAAAAAGAAGAAAAAGTCCAAATTGCTTTTGCTCCTTCCCACTCCCACTTCTCCATAATAATTAACACTCTGGCAACATTAAACCAGTTGAAGCATTTGAATGTGCCATAGTTGCAGAAGCTCAGCTCTTTGCATGAGTCCATGTGCTCGAGATGAAATGCCTACCCACTCCTGGGACTCAGACATCTCTTCCCCTGAACCCCTGGCTTAAAAGTGAATTAAAGGTGAACACCCTCTTCTGCTAGAGCACAGAGAAAACCCTGTGGCTCTTAGGCTGCTGTTCTGAAGCATGGGATTTTCCCAGGGCCTGGGACTGAAGCTGTTGAAATCAACATCAGCATGGTAACAAACCCTTAAAAATAAAGAAGGGTGTCTAATTACTTCATGACCAGCCACTGTCAGTATTCTTTTTCATTTTTGAAAATATGGCTGGACTACTTTTCAAATTAATGTGATCTTTACCTCTTTATAACCAAACACAATAGTTATAGTTCCTAAGAACACAACTAAAACAATCCAGAGACAAAGAATAGGCTTTAGGTTTTTTCTCTCTCATCTCTATCTTGCAATGGTCCTTTGGCATGTACGTTTTTAAAATCATCATTTAAAAATATTTGAGAAGGCCTGGTGGTACATGCTTGTAATCCCAGTACTTGGGAGGCTGAGACAGGCGGATTACAGGTTTGAGATCAGTCTCAGCAAATTGGTGAGACACTCAGCAACCTAATGAGACTCCATTTCAAAACACAAAATATAAAAAGAGCTGAGGGTGTAACTTGGAGGTAAACTGCTCCTGAGTTCAATCCCCATTACCAAATATTTGAACTAGAAACCAGAGAGCTTGGATATAGATACATGAGCGTCTTTGGTAAATCTAGATTCAATAGGTCATCTTCCTTATGCTCCCTCTCATGCCAAACTTCTCTTTCAATAAACTTCTCTTTCGATGGTTTTTTTTATTTCTTTTTTTTTTTTTTTTTGGTGGTGGTGGCACTGCAAATTGGACCTGGGGGCATTCTACCTCTGAGTTCTGGGCTACACCACCAGCCCTTCTTATTTTCTTGCTAAGAGCCTCCCTAAGTTGCTGAGGCTGGCCTCAGCCTGGAACCTGCAATCCTCCTGTCTCAGCCATCTAAGTACTAGGATTAGAGGTGTGTACCACCATACCACGCCTTTCAGTCTTAAACTCAATTATAAAGCAGAAAGCCATGGAATGTCCTCCTCTAGTGACCTGCCCTATTGTACTCTGTTAGAGGCAGATCTAGTCCTAAGAGCTACAAGGAGGGTGATGAAGGGAGACACACCATTAGGACAGGTACCTTGTCCAAAGCCCATAGTAGGTGCTTAATAAATACCGAATGGCAGATGATGCCAATAATATTAATTTAGTTAGTACTTAATGTGCATTCACTATCTGTGAGGCAGTACTACAGAGTTCTGAGACAGGGCAGACTGGAGGCCAGAGGAAAGGACAAGCAGACACACTCCAGGAGAAGGCCCAGGCTCTACACTGGATGCGAACTCCTTTCCTCGGAACCAGCTTCCTGCTCAGAGAATGACACTAGACTGTCTACAACACTACTTCTGGATTTAATATTCAAGATGTGAAGCAAAACAATACTAGAATCAGTTTGTAAAGGAAACTAACCACATTTTATAATAAAATATCTATTAAAATGCAGTTTTCAGAAGAGTGAAAAGTCTCAAAAGAAATGAGGAGCAGTAAACCAAAGTAGTCTCAAGAAACTGGAAGGACACACAGACTGTTCCCTGTCAGTGGGGATTTTTAACTGAGATGTAGCAGTCACTATAAGGCTCTTCCTTTCATTTTACTGTCTTATTGGAATGAAAGCCTACTAAAAATATTTAATATTAGTTACTACTCTCTCCTATGATTTAACTGAGAAAATATAATAAAACTTGCAACACTATTTCCAAAGTATATAAAAAGTATCCCCAACATTCACAAATTGATTTTATGGCCACATAGCCTTAGGATCAGAGGAGTGTGGAGAGAAAGCAACAACTGGTTATTTGAGAGCTTAACCATTTTAGCAGGATTATTTGAATTCAGAATGCCTACCTATAGGTAAATCAGGTGTACTTTTCTGCATCTACCTCATTAGAACTCTAATTTATTTTCCTCACAGGATCCTCATGTTTATATGGAAATTCTCAAGACACTGCTGGGGGATGCTTCTTACATTTTTACACCACAGGTCTTCAAGTTTATAAAAGAGTTGCAGAGAGGATATGCTTTTATCACAGAAAGCCACTGCATTGGGAGGTATCTCTGGAATAGTTTAAGTCTTCATCTAGCTTGACGGAGATGGCTCTGAACACACATACTGCATCAAAGCTTTGGCCCTGACAATGTTGTTTCCCAGCCCAGGAGTCTAGGAATGCTGAATCTGCTACCTTTTTCTCTGAAAAGTCAAAAAATGAAGATACCTACTAATCTATTTAAATAAACCTTCCAAACTTGCCTGAACATAGCCCATTACCACTTTACCATCACTTTTTCTCTCATAAGAGCCAATTTAATTCTCTGCAAAGCATCAGTGTAAAGTGAGCCTGTGATTGTAACGCACCCATAAGTCAGCTATGTAAAATCTGAGGTTGAAGGATAAAGTTAATATCATGCATTCCTCGTTTCCATCTCTTTTTATTTTCCTCTTCTGCTGGACTCCTTTCCCTTCCCACATATGCCCACATATGCCCATGCTTGGGAATTCTAAATTAGTTAACAGCAAATGCAGGCCAGTCAGCTCCACTGAACAAATAACCCAAAGCTCTTGACTTCCGAATGGCAAAAATAGGTGGAATTAGTGACATCAACTTCAATATGCATTAACGTTTTTTTTAACAAGCTACCTCTTTTATCTTCAGTTCTCAATTTGCTTAAGGATGTCTTTTATTCCTTCCTTATCGGTGGCTCCTACTTTCCCACAGACTATTTAAAAGATGTATTTGGAAGCTGATATGATCAGGGTACTTCCTCTGAAATTAAAGTTTCTTTTGATATTGAGTTCAGTGCATTTAGAGTGCAAATCAAAGGATTCAGGCTGGTTACACAGATTTAAGTCAATAAAGAATTCATTTTGCTGGTTTGGGGTTTCATAATCAAACAGAGATTAACTTATTTCTGTTCTAAAAATCTACCAAGTCAAATTTTAAGTATCTCCCAAATCATATTAAGTTTTTTTATTTACTCAACAAATATTTATTACATGTAATTTATGTGACATACAGTGTTAGGTGATGGAGATATTGATATTAACTGTTTTGACTGTATCCTTGTGTTCACTGTGCTTCTAGTTTAACAGACACTAATTCTATACTAGGGGTACACTGATCTGATTGCAATTGTGATATATTTGAGGAGGGAGATGATGGAACTAATATGGGGGGTATGCTAGGGATTGAACCCAGGGGCATCCTACCTCCAAGCTACACTCTAGCCCTTTTTTTTTTTTAGTAATGGAGATGGAACCCAGGGGCATTCTACCTCCAAGCTACTAAAGCAGGGTCTTGCTAATTTGCTGAGGCTGGCCTTGAACTTGATCTTGAAATCCTCCTGTCTCAGCCTCCTAAGGCTGTGAGCCACTGCACCTAGCATAGAGCTGATCTAGCCTACTCTATGGGTGGGGAGGTAGGCAAGGATGCAGTCTGAGAATGGTGGCCTGAGAGCTAAGTGATATTAATAAATGAGGATTTGGTGAAGTTCCCTACAAACAGAACAGCATCAAATAAGAAGCCTTTTCAGTTGGAGGAGAAGAGAGCAGGTCAGTGAGGTTATAACAGAGACAGCAAGGCAGCATGGAGTGAGAGCAGCCAGAGGATGAGCAGGGCCAGCATCCTGGAAGCTCAGAGGTCATCTTAAGAATTTAGAACTTCACACTCAAAGCCATGGGACATCATCAAAGCTTTTGAAACAGACATGACCAGGTTGAATGTGCTAACAGGTTTTCCTGGCCAGGGGAAGAAACAAGCAGCTTGATGGTAGTGAGGAGGGAAGGTGCCACCCCCATAATGTCCAGTACCTGCAATACAAAGTACTCAAAGAGCAAGAAACGACAGAAAAGGGACTGCGACAGCTTGTGATCTCTAGCCAGAGTGCCATTCTAAATGCCTCCTGTTTCAAACTTCTCCTGCAAACAGTTCTGGCTCCTGGGGAAGAATAGGTCAAGGGCAGTCAGACCAGAGGAAGAAAGGCCACTCAGGAGGGTTTGTCGAGGCAATGGATCCTGGTGATCAGGAAGCAGAGAAATGTGGTAGCCTATGGCAAATCTGCTCATCCGGATCATTAGGTATAGTTTTTGGAAAGTAGTAGTTTTGTTTCCTATTGAAATTTGCACAATACTGGAATACACTCAACAATATGAATTACAAACCCACACACAACAAAAACAAAATATGATCCTGTTAGATACTTAAAACTGAAGAATTAAGTATTTCTTTAAGAACCAAGACAGACAACTAATAGTTTAATTATAAATAATTCTTAACCAGTCATTTAAAAAGAGCTATTGAGAATGCATGCCAGTCAGTACAATCTTGTTTTAGCTACCTTTTGCAACTGAAACAAGCACTAAGTCCCCATTTTTCCAATAATATTTATCATTTGGCAGATTTCAAAGTTAATTTCCTCCTTTGCTAATCCAGCTCTGTAAGGTTTTACTCAACATAATTACACAGGACTAAAAGCTTTAAATTTAGTGATAGCACATCATTTTAAAAAACATTCATGTGAACTGTAACAGACTTTGAAGATGGAGAGTCATGACTGGGGAAATGTCCCATTCCTGCTTTCTTACCTCTCACATACTAATCCCAGTACTTAGGAGGCTGAGACAAGAGGATCACAGGTTCAGGGCCAGCCTCAGCAACTTAGTGAGGCCCTCCAAAACATAGACCCTATTTCAAAATAAAAATAAAATAATAAAATAGGGCTGGGGGTGTAGTTTGGAGGCAGAATGCCTCCAAGTGTTTAATCCCTAGTAATGCGCGCACACACACACACACACACAGAGAGAAATACATGCTAAGAAAAACACAACACAACAACAACAAAAACTAGATCACCTATAACACATCCTAGTAGACAAAGCAATGATATTTATGTAAAAGGAATTCAAGTACACAGCTAAAGAAAATGCATATCCAGGTAGTGAGGTGATTCTAAGACCTGTGCAGCCTAAAGTCAGTACCAACCAGCATAATCAATTTTCCCATAAGACTTCAGAATGCTTATTTAATCTTGACATGTGATCACAGTTATGTGGCTGTGTCTTTCTGAAATGGTCTCTATTAGGGTAAATCGCTAATTACAAAATCAGCTCTGGCTGTTTTGTTTCCCTATAGTCAGTTAATAGAAGAGAGAGAGAGAGGGAGGGAGGGTAGGAGAGAGGGACAGAAAGAGAGGGAGAGGGAGAAGGAGAGAGAGAGAGGGAAGGAGAGGGAGGGGGAGGGAAAGAGATAGGGAGAAAGGGGGAGAGAGGGAGAGAGAGAAGGACTGAGAGAGAGAGAAGGAGAGAGGGAGGAAGGAAGGCAAGAGGAAAAGAGGGAGAGAGAGAAAATGAATGAGAATGCATGTGATAAAGTACTGTGGCGCATGCTTGTAATCCCAGCATTCAGGAGGCTGAGACTGGAGGATCCGGGTTCGCGGCCAGCCTCAGCTACCAAGTGAGGCACTCCACAACTTAGTGAGACTCGGTTTCAAAATAAAGAATAAAAAATAGGGCTGGGGGTATAGCTCGAGGTAGAACGCCCCTGAGTTCAATCCCCAGTACCGCAAAAAAAAAAAAAAAAGAAAAGAAAAGGTTTGTAAGATTTTTAGATTCAGGCAGGAGAGAGATGTTAAGGGTAGCAGTGGTAAACTATACTGAGAAAAGGGAGAGAAAAATAACAAATGACTTCACTTTATGTTATAAAAGGATTCATATTCACTCATTTTGCAAAAAAAAAAAAAAAAAATCTGCATTAGTGATTTTAAAATGCTTTCAGAGCCAGGCATGGTGGCACACACTTGTAATTCCAGTACTTAGGAGTCTGAGACAGGAGGATCCAGGTTCACAACCAGTCTCAGCTACTTAGTGAGGCCCTCGGCAACTTAGCGAGACCCTGTTTCAAAATGAAGAATAGAAAATAGGACTAGGGGTGTTGCTTGGAGGTAGAATGTCCTTGGGTTCAATCCCCAGTACTGAAAAAAAATGCTTTCAGTTATTTGGGGTGTTAGATTTATTATTCTTTGAGTGCCACACTATTCTTAAGCAGAAACCAAATAAGAGTTGGTTCAAACAATAACAGAAATAGAGTCCTGATACTATTATGCCATCATAAAATGGGCATGTATGGATGGGTAGCAATAATTTTCTGTAAACACAATAGCTTAAGTTTATTTATTTATTTATTTAGGATATTAGGGATACAACTCTAGGCCTTTGAGCATGCCAGGCAAACACTCTACCACTGAACTACATCCCCTGCTTGAAATAGCATATAATTGATCATAAATATCACACATTCTGATAAATATTTACTAAAGATATATTTGACTTTTTAGAAGTTGATAATTGTTTGTTTTATTTAGATATAAAAACATCCTTACTCAAATGAGTAAATTTTTGCTTACATAAAAAAGAATACCTTAATCCAAGATAATTTCTAAGAGCTTTCGTATGCAGGGATTGTTCTCTTTTCTATCTCACACGTGTACTGGGTTAATGCCTGTTCAGATATCATTGCTAGCCTTACACATCTGTTCTGGAGACAGACCCTCCCCAAACCTAAAGCTCCTGCACTGTCAGACAGAGCTCGGCAAGGATTGCAGCGTCCCTGATCTATGCTGTCCACTATGGTACTCATAGGCCACATGTGATTACAGAGTGCATGAAATAGAGCAGTGTGACTGAAGACAGGAATTTTTAAATGTTTAAAAAAATTTTAAGCCAGGTGTGGTGGCACACACTTTTTTGTATGACAATATCAGAAAAGTTAGCAAGGGAGGTGTCTCTTCCTCGTTGAAATGACACATTTTACCTTTGGATCACAGTAGCTAATATTTTAAATCTTTTAAAATATAATATCTTCTCCAGAGGCAAATTTTCATGAAGATATTTTTGCCATGTTTGAAAATGAAAGAAAAATACATTTGCATAAGAGTATGCAACACGATTTTTAATACTCCCAGCATTAAAATTGAGAGTGATAGCATAGAGAAGTGGATGGCATGTATAAAGATATGAACTACACGGAAGGTGGCTGCCTAGGTGGGTGTGATGGCACATACCTGTAATCCCAGTACTTGGGAGGCTGAGACAGAAAGATCACAAGTTTGAGACCAGCCTCAGCAATTTAGCAAGACATGCAGTAACTTAGTGAAACACTGCTTCAAAATAAAATAAAGCTGGGGGTGTAGCTCAGAGGTAGAGTACCCCTGGGTTCAATTCCAAGTACTAATAAAAATAAAAAAGAACTCTGACTATAATTCAGCGGGAAATATGGTTTGTTTGGCTGGTTTATGACCCAACCATTTATCTATCTCATCATGCATAATGCCCAATTTTTGTAGTTATTAGTATCTTTCATCACACAACTCAGTCTTTAGAGGAAGTCAGAAAGTATACAGATGGCTAACAACCCCCACAAAACTCCTACTTAATGCTTAAAGGAGAGCAGCACCCAAGGGAGATGCCCAGCTCCCCCAGGGAGAAGCCAGTACTATGAGAACAGTTCAGATACCTGCCACAGAGACAGCCAGAGCATGTCCATTTAGAATTCTCAATAAGAACCTGGTGGGTGAGAATTTCTTCAACCTTGAAATTCATCTGACTATGACTTGTCCAAGAAAACATGAGGGAGAGGAAAATGAATAATGCACACGTATTGCAAAATTCATGGATTAATGATGAAGATGATTAGTAAATGGTTTTAAATATATTAGAAGAAATTTCACTGCATCAATATTCTGAAAGAAATGAAGCAATGCGAGGTACTATTATCATAAAAACCCATAGTTTCAACCCCAAAGAGCCAATTATTAAGAGTAAAAGCACAAAAATGTAATTTCTAGAGGCTCACAAACCAAGCTTTGCAATCCAAACCATCAGGGTCCATGTGTCACTTTTCATTTCTCTTCTTGTGATAGGCTTAGAGACATTAAAATTTATTATTTGGAGGTTGAAATACCAAAGAATTTCTGCCAAGGCCTATTATCATTCAGCAATAATTGAAACAAGGGAAGTATCTGTCAAAAGTACAGAACAACCTACACAGATTTAACATGTCAAACTAATAGGATAAAATTATTTTACTATTAAGGTAATTTCAAGATGGGTGTGACATTTTACTTTCTTGTGTTCTGAAAAATATATCTGAACACTTAGCAAGGCCTAACTTTCAATACAGCAGGGTGCATGGAGATTATTACTGCATTCTGGACCTTGAGGCCTGGGCTTGGAAGTTTGTTTCATTATCACAAAGTAAGTTTAAGAAAGATTCAACATAGATTCAAAAACAGAAAGCACTAGCAGGAAGGAGAATACAACCTATTGCAAGTGCAATAAATCAAGAAAGTAGTGCACATTTGCAGGCCTTAGAAAGTGCTCATTGCCTTGTCTAAAATAAGTCTTGCAGGGCCTGACTTTGGTCTTTGGTTATGCAATGATAAAAAAAAAAAAATCCATTTAATCCCACAGCAGTGAAAATGAGAGCATATTACTGCTATGGGGAGAACTACTAAAGGTTAATTGGGTTTTAGATATTTATCCCTAATTGTTCAAGATTGTATCCTAATATCAATTTCTGCATTAATGCACAGGTACCCCGAGGCCATAAGAAATAGATTTAAACACATCCTTCCATCCAAATAGAGAAACATTTTTCCCAGATAATTCTTACAATCAGAATCCAATGTCCTTGATGAAATAAAGTCAAATTAACCAAACAATCCCAAAATACTACCTTAAGTCAGTGAATGATTGAAATAGCTACCCAGTTAATCCTAACACTATAAATACCAAAGTAGACAAGTTGGGACATTTATTAAGTATGAGAATGCACTAGATAATCTTTCTTAGGGAACTTTAAGGCCACTAACACTTCAACCCAAGATGCTTAGAAATAATCTTATTCCTCCATAGCTGGAAAAATGAATACTGTTGATTCAACAAGAGTTAGTTTGGTATGCCATTTAAACCACTATTCAGGGCAGGTCATCAACAGCAACAACAAAAAAATTATGATAAGTATTTTTAAGTCATTAGGGCACAATTTTGTACAATCAGGCAATATCTTAAAAGATGTTCCTATTTATCATCACAATAAACCATCTGGTAAGTTTTAGAGAGCCATTTCTGAGAGGTAAGGATGTTTGCAGCTTTCAGACACTTGGTATAGGAAACCTTTCATTTACAAAATAAATGACACTAAGGGAGATGGATTTGCATTGCAAAAGATTACCTATGTTGCAGGAAAAAAGTAAAAGAACAAAAATCCTACCCAGATGTTCTTTGACCTATAACATCTCTAGGGTTTTGTCTCTTTAAATTTACAATATTATACTTTAATATAATATATAACCTTTAAGATATACAACAATAACAGCATTAGTAATGGGTAAAATTAATTCAGGAGTTGTGTGGTCTATGCACTGTACTAAAATCTGTACAAGTATTATCTCATTGAACTCATTTTGTCGCATCATCATGGATGTGGAACAGCTATAAAATTTAAATTGAGCAATACATACTGATCTATTTTAATGTACCTGTGTCACTGAAATATTTTCACAATTCAAAACTTGGAAAATGGGTTAAGTCTCACAGTTTTCTTAAGGACTAGGCATTCTCATTTCCTTTTACAACAAGCACACTGAGACTCAACTTCTCAGGGCTGTATAGTCTTGTTGGAAGAGGGAGTAACGAAAAGAGACAAGCAGTGCTTCTGTGAATATCTGCATACTACACACATCTCAAACTTTAAGTGTCTCATCACATGCATATTTTCAGGTTTTAGATTCTGATTGTGGGAATTATCTTAAAATAATCAAATTTATATACAAATACAAACCAAACATCAATCATGACCACTGTAAGTTTCCAACCAGACTGAGCCTTTTGACCTAGTAAATCAGAGAAGAGTTTATTAGACTATTTAATCCCAGACTATTTAATTCATGACAAGTATTCTAATCAATGAATAGGCATCTGACTAGAAGTTGTACAAAGAATTTCTATACCTCGGCATAAGCACATCTTCTTCAGTCACTTCCAAATTCTACCACATCAGCAGATGGAAACCAACAAAAGTACCACACAGGATGGTTTCTGGTTCTGACTGTTATGACCAAGGATGCTTTATCCTCTGCAACTCCATGATTTATAACTTAACTAGCTTCTGGACAAGAACTTGGTATTTCACGCCATACATAAATGATTTCATATTTCCCAAATATTCCATTCCTCTGATAATTCTCAAAGATGCCTCCCAAACTTTTAACAGAGTTATACTAACTTGCCTTGGAGGAGAACATAAGAGGAGGAAAAAATGACCACACATAAAACAACAAAAAAACACATATAGAGCTATTTCATTACTTAGATAAAATTCCAAAGAACAGAGAAGAAAGTACATCTAAAAGTACTTGTAGAAAAATCTGCAGACAAATATTTTTAGATCTGCTCATTCTCTCAATATGAGAGATGTCTATGTCTCAATATGAGAGATGTCTATGTCTCAATATGAGAGATGTCTATGTCGATGTTTGATATTAGGCCTCCATTAATTAATCAGACTTTTACAACCTTCACTTAAAAGAGTTGCTGGTATAGAGAGCCAGCAGTTGGCATACATACTTTTTTTTGTCCAAATAGGATAGACTTAAATGTTATGATAATTGCTCTATAACTCTGGGTCTGGCCTGTTCAGAAGGCTTATAGCATACACAATTCCATGTCTAAAAACGTGTTTCAAAAAATGTGTCTCTAAGGAGAAGAAATCTTACTTGTGTGAAGATGGAAAAGGGGAGAAGGGAAACACCTTACTGGTCATGATGTCATGATGTACATACACAAACTTATCAAAGCTAATCACTGCTGAGCACGTGAAAGAGTGGGGGAGGGAATAGGGCGGACATTGGGGGGAGCTCAATGAGTACTGTGTGCATGTGTGCCTCTATCACTCTGAACTTTAACAAGATGTATGACAACACTACACCAATAATAATTAAAAAAGAAAAAACTGTACTGTCCAATAGGATATCTAAAGGCTATTGCCATATAAATTGAAATAAAAATAATTAAATTTAAAAGTCCATTCTAGACGGACATGGTGGCGCACACTTGTAATCCAAGGATTATCTGGGAGGCTGAGACAGGAGGATCACAGGTTCATGTGGCCCTCCACAATTTAGTGCAACCTTGTTTCAAAATAAACAATAAAAGAGG
This sequence comes from Graphiurus murinus, assembly GCA_004027655.1. Lineage (NCBI taxonomy): Eukaryota > Metazoa > Chordata > Mammalia > Rodentia > Gliridae > Graphiurus > Graphiurus murinus. The sequence continues at coordinate 11,719 of PVLC010032615.1, forward strand.
ATTGGGGTGTAGCTCAGAAGTAGAATGTCCCTGGGTTCAATCCCCAGTACCACAAAAAAACAAAACAAAACAAACAAAAAAATTTCATTCTTAGAGTGATCACTTTCAAGTGTTCAATGGCCATATTGGATAGTATTAGCCTGGAGTAACATTTCCTAACTTTTTACCTTAACCAGAGTGTAAATAAAACCATTCAGTAGATTTTGGCTCACATGCCAACAAGAGTCAATTCAAATTGGCTTCCTGGAGTAGAAAAAAGTACAGTGCTTGGAAAGGAGACACAGAATGGGGAGTAGTGGCCACAGACACCTGGTAAGGATCATAAGATCTTCTATTGCCTTCAGCATAAAACTATTAAATGCAGGACTGAGAATGTAGCTCAGTGATGGACCACTTGCCTAGCATGTATAGGGTCCTGGATTAAATTCACAGAACTGAAAAAAAGTGTCCAATGTGTAAAACACAAAAGAGTACCACATCTCATAAGTTACACATGTATGTCCCTATCACACTGAACTTCATTATGAGGTGAGACTATAATGCAAATATGAAGGTGTATTTAAAAATAAACAAGTAAACATATAGGCTATCAAAAAAGGAAGTACAGCAATGAGTTAAACCCCTCTACGTTATCCACAACCAAAATCTAGATCCAAGACCCAAGTCCACACATCTAGTCTAAGATCAATCTAAGTCCATTAGTCGTCTCACTAATTAAACCAGAACATACTCCACAAATTAATAATAAAAAATTGATAAAAATTTTAAATGGATGGTTTATCTACATGTGACCCCTACCCTTGGAGTATTATTTTTTCTCTCCCACCTGTGTTTGTTGTTATGTAAACAACTGTACCAGTGTTAACAGCTGTAACACAGGGTCTGCATCCTTCCCTGATCCAACTCAATAATCTAACCAGAGAGGTGCCACCCTCCCACCCTGGAAATTGTGTTATAGATGCTCTGACTTCAACAGACCTTTCATAAGTAGAGCTGCATATACACCACATCACAGCAGAATGTAGTTTGGCCTGGATTTCCAAATGACAAGCACACAAGCACAGCATGCATTTGGAATTAGGCACAGAATGAGAAATCAGGCCTCTAGCTACCACCAGCAGTCATCTCCCCCAGATACTGCCACCACAGTCCCCACCTCCTGCCCACCATCTCTGCCTTCCAGAGACCTCTGGCTGATGTCCTAACTAGCTTGTCATATCAAATTTAGTAGTATACAAGCATCCACAGCCACATTTCTCCTTTTGTTTTCTCATTTGCTGGGAAGAAATGGACTCTACTTAGTAGGCAGACTATCCATTATCTGTTGTAATTCTAAACCATTTGAGTTACATTACTAAAATGAATTGGCATTGAAAACACAGAGACAAGAAGGTTTATGGAGAGAAAAATAGGTAGAAATTAGGGGTCATTTTTTGTGCTGACTTTCCAGTGAATTCCTGCAGTTAGCAATGAGGGCAGTGAATTCCTGCAGTTAGCAATGAGGGCAAAGCAAGCCATTTTATCTCAGCTTTGACCATTGGCTGAGAGCTCCTCTTATACAGATCTTAACAATTTTAGCAGACATGGGTGTGATGGGTTACAAAGAAAATTATTCAGAATTGTAGATAACCCTATTCCAAATCACTAGAGCAGCAATTCTTAACCAGGGGCAATTCTGTCCCCGCCTCCCCCACCAGGGATATTTGCAATGTCTACTGGCATTTTCAGCTTTCCAAATTGGGTCTGTGGGTGCTACTGGTATCTAGAAGGTGGTAGAGATCGGAGTATCGCTGAACTTACTACAGTGTACAGGAGAGTACCTCACAATCAAAAGTTATCCAGCCCAAAATGTCAACAGTGCCACAGCTGACAAGGTCTTAAAGCTTGCATTATCACTGTCATTTCCATCACTATTAAGGGAGCTACATTTGGCATGGACATAAGCAGCCTACAGCAAAAAAAATTCCTGCGTCCTCTCACAGATTTCAAGCTTAACAAAGTCAATATTACTATTTAGAGGGCAAAAGGTATATCTATGAGGAAAAATAATAATGTTTTTTCAACATAGGCTGTTTTGTACTTGTTCTGTCCTCATTCATCCAGTATAATTAAGAGGGTAATTTTTAATCTACCATCAGCATTTAAATATTCTTAGATTATCTGTCATCATTAAAATGTTAAGAAACACATTCATTACAAAAAGAAAAGGAAAATGTGATCATCTTTACAGCATTAAGTCATTTCTAGGAGAACTTTTTCTCAAAAATTGGCTGAAAAATTTGGCTCCAGTTCTTAAAATTTAATTCTCCAGGCAGGATTACTGATTTAATAATAATAGCCTCCCTAATATCTTGAAGAAAATGTTTCCAACAGGGATGACTGCATGAGGGAAAGCAGGTGGTGGTAAGGCTGTCTAATTATCACTGATGTTCCTCACCTTTGAAAAAACTGAGTAACAATTTGAGGGTTTGGGAAATTTGGCTCATGAAAGCACATGGGCATATATTTTGTTTTCTCTCACATATACTTCAGGAAAGGAAAAGGAAACACAAAGTAGTTAACCTTGGATAATTTATTAGTTATTCTTGCTTTGTCTCATTACCATGCACTGATCTGTCATGAGCATACCCAATGTAAGTAGGTTGGGAATCGATAATTCTCAGCTTTTTACATCATTATTTGGATACTTAAAATCTTGACAAACAAATCTTGCTTACTGTGAACAACTTTCTTGCCCTGAGTCTTTATTTAAACATCAGACATAAAAAAAAAAAAAATCAGTTGGATGTGATGGTACATGCCTATAATCCCAATACTTGGGAGGCTGAGACAGGAGGATCTAGGATTTGAGGCCAGCCTCAGCAACTTAGTGAGAACCTATTTCAAAGTAAAACATATAAATAAATAAATAAATAAATAAATAAATAAATAAATAAATAAATAAATAAATAAATAAATACATAAATAAAATAATTGCCTGCTGGGGATGTAGCTCAGAGGTACAATGTCCCTGGGTTTAATCCCCAGTACCATAGGGAAAAAAAGAAAAGAAAATATCAAGTATACTGTTTTAAATGTAGGAGACCTGGAACCTGCCTTTTTTCCCTTACTGTATAGGTGGTGATAGATGTTAATTAATTTTAATTGTCACACTCATTATACAATGCAGATATAAATTAAATCATCACATTATATACCTTGAATATATACTTTGTCAATTAAATATTTAAAGAGAAGCCTATTGGCAATACATCTATCTACTTTAGAAATAAGAAGATCAAATTCTTTGTTTTCCAGAAAATAAATTAAAATAAATGGAATGATATTAAATTACATAGCTTCTGTATAGCAAAGGAAACCGTCAAGAGTCAGACAAAACCTACAGAATAGGAGAAAATCTTTGCCAATTACCTCTTTAATAAAGGAGTCATATGTAGGATATACAAACAGTTTTAAACTACTAACACTAAAAATAAATAACTCAAGCAAAAAAAAAAAAAGCACTACTGAACTGAATAGACACTTCTCAAAGAAGAAATACAAATAGCCAATAGATATATGAAAAAATGTTCAACATTAGCAATCAGGGAAATGCAAATCAAAACTACACTGATATTCTATCTAACTCCAGTTAGAATGGCAATCATCAAGAACACAAACAATAATAAATGCTAATAAGGACATGAGGAAGTGGGAACTCTAATACACTGTTGGTGGGACTACAAGCTCATACAGCCACTATGGAGATCAGAGTGGAGGTTTCTCACTCATATGAGCCAGCAATACCGCTCCTGGACAGGTTTCCAAAGAAATTGAAATCAGAATATTATAGTGATACTTGCATGTCCATGTTCATAGCTGCCCAATTTACAATATCCAAATTATGGAGCCAGCCTATGTGTCTATCAACAGATGAATAGATCACAAAACTATGGCATATATACCCAGTGGAATTTTATTCAGTTATATGGAAGAATACAATCTTGTCGTTTGCAAGAAAATAAATGGAACTCCAGAACATTATACAAAATGAGATTAACCCATCTCAAAAAAATGAATAGTTGTATGTTTGAAAGCTAAATAAGAATTAGGAAATAAAGGTAACATCAGGTAGAAGAGTGGTCTTCAGTGGAGTGATAGAGGGGATTTAAGTAAGGTAGGAGGGGGATGGAGATGTAAAGAGTGTAACAGTTAAAATAATGCTACATAAGCCAGGTATGGTGGGACACACTTGTAATCCCAGTACTTGGAAGACTGAGACAGGAGGATTGCAGGTTTGAGGACAGCCTCAGCAAGTAGTGAGACTCTCATCAACCTACTGAGACCCTGTTTCAAAAATAAAAATAAAATAGGGCTGGGATGCAGCTCAGAGGTAGAATGTACCTGCTTTCAATCCCCAGGACCACAATAATAATAGTAAAACAATAATAATAATAATAATAATAATAATAATAATAATAATAATGCTACATATGCATAGAAAATTACCAATTCCAATATCAAAGATCTATACAGGGACAGGGAGGAAGGAGGACAGGACCTGGAAGGAAATCCTCTGAGAGTTCTGTGCATGTGTGTTTCTCTCACTCTCTACCCCAGTATGACGTATAATTATGATGCACCAAATAAAAGTATAAAATAAATAAAAACATAAACTAAATGTTTTGAAGGAATCTTGAGCTTCCCCTTGAGAATGAAAGTGATGAGGTAAAATAGAAAGAATAAAACTTAGGTAGGAAGGAGACATTGGGAGGGAAAGGAAAAATATAGTTTTAAAATCTGGAGAGTTCTAGCTGACCCCACCCTATAGGGTGTGCTCAAAATCTTGGGAGAAAAGTCTAATTGGGCCACACCTTTTTAATCCCCTGAATCCCAGCCTCCACATGAGATTCAGGACAAAGGTCAGATCTCAGCCAGGGACCATTTGAAAACTGAGAAGGAGGAGTATCCAACTGCTTCTGTGCCCACCCTTCTTGGAAGGCTCATCTATACCTGTGAGGAGGAGGTCCAGACTTCTTCGGTGCCAACCCCCTCTCATATAAGGACTAAGGAGGCAAGGACTCACTCTCTTGCCCTCCTGCTCCATGACTCAGAAGATCTCCGCTTACCTGTTTCCTGAGTCCCTGACTTTCAAATACCTGTCTTTTGTTCCTGACTGGCACATGTTAAAATTCTTTTTTAATCACGGAGGCCAAGGACCCATGAGTGGAACCCAGTTATCCCACAACAAAAGCAGGGCTGATATTTTGTTCTTGGTTATGATGCAGGAGTGAGAATTGATAAGACATGCAAACATGAAGGAGACATCCACACACATGATCTGCCAAGAGCCAGCCACATTCTGAACTACTATAGAGCAAAACTACAGAATCTAAAAAAAAAAAACTAAAAGAAAGAAAAGGTACTACCACTTTGAAATACGGCAGACTTTCAACAAATATACAATTGTGTGGAAAATGGAACATACAAAGCTTTAACAGAAACACTGTCTATGGAAGATGTGAATAAAGCTGGAAGGCATTTGTGCATTAGAAAAAAAAAAAAAAAAAAAAAAAAAAAATCAATCATTTAAATGAAAACCTATTGTGAAAAGTCTAATTTTATGTTCCTTCTGCTCTACGCAGTTTTTAAATATGTTCATCTTGCTCTAATTGCACAGTAATGGACATGGCCTTCTAAGAAAAGAACCTTCTATTACAGCAAAGTAAAATGAACAGATAAGTTGCTAACACAACAGATCCTTGGTACAATTAAAAAGAAAAAAGAAATGCAAGCAAAACAGCATGCACTCTACACCCATCACCTTGCCTATCCCTGGGGTCATACTCTGAGTTGTACTTGATTCATCAATTTAAGATGCAGTGGAAATAAGAAATGTCACTCCAACACAGTGAAAAGCCAGAGCTCTGGTAAGTTTTGTGACTACAAGCCATCCACTCATTCTCGGTCAACATTCTCACTGCTATAATCAAGGACAACTGACCACACAACTCAGAGGAAGAAAGATTTATTTGCTCACAGTTTTTGGGAGATGATGTGAGGCTGTTGTCTATGAACCTTAGGGCAGGGCAGTAGGAAGCAGAGAGAGGGAGGCTTCCTGGAGGCTGGAAGCAAGAGAGCAAGCAAGCAATGGGATCCAGAGACACAAGCACAGCCCCAAGGCCACACCCCAGGGGACCCAGCTTCTCCAGCCACATGCCCCTGGCCTAGGTCACCACCTCGCTGTGGTAAATCCATCACAGTGGACCTACCCTACCCTGTCTGCTTTCAGAGGGCCTGGTGTTCTCACCTTTGGCAGCAAGTTTCTAACTGAGAATTACTGTGCTTTTCTATTGTGTGTGAACC
>PVLC010032616.1:5290-18161 GCA_004027655.1 Graphiurus murinus
TTTCTTAATACGAACTCTTTACAGAGGCCACTCTAATATTTATTTATTTATTTATTTATTTATTTATTTATTTATTTATTTATTTTTTTGGAACTGAGGATTGAACCTGAGGCATTCTACATCCGAGCTGCATCCCCAGCCCTAGTTTTTTTTTTTTTTTTTTTTGCGGTACTGGGGATTGAACTCAGGGGCATTCTACCTTTGAGCTACACCCCCAGCCCTATTTTTTTTACTCTTTATTTCGAAACCAGGTCTCACTAAGTTGCGGAGTGCCTCACTAGGTAGCTGAGGCTGGCCTCGAACCTGGATCCTCCGGTCTTAGCCTCCCGAATGCTGGGATTACAAGCGTGCGCCACCACACCCGGCCTTATTTTTTTTTTTATCCTTTATTTTGAAACAGGGTCTCACTAAGTTGCAGAGGGCCTCACTAAGTAGCTGAAGCTGGCTGCGAACCTGCGATCCTCCTGTCTCAGCCTCCCAAGTACCGGGATTACAAGTGTGCGCCACCACACCTGGCTGATATTTTTAGTTTTGATAGAATATAATATTTAATCAATTGTCCTTTTTGATGCATCTGAGAATTCTTTGCATAATGTAGTTCACCAGGATTTTCTCTTTTGAGTTAGCTTTTATATGTGGAACAGGGTAATGGAGTTTAAGTTTATTATCAATGTGGTATATAGATAACAATTATTTCAGCATCACCTTTTGAAAAGGCTATCTTTTCTTTTTTTTTTTTTGCGGTACTGGGGATTGAACTCAGGGGCATTCTACCTCCAAGATACACCCCCAGCCCTATTTTTTATTCTTTTAATTTGAAACTGAGTCTCACTAAGTTGCAGAGTGCCTCACTAGGTAGCTGAGGCTGGCCGCGAACCCGGATCCTCCGGTCTCAGCCTCCCGAATGCTGGGATTACAAGCGTGCACCACCATGCCCGGCTGAAAAGGCTCTTTTCTATAAAAAATTGCCTTTGCCTTTATTAAAGATCAGCAGACCATCTACACATGGTCTACCTTTGGATGTTCCATTGATCTCGGTCCACTTTCACAAAAGCACTACATTTGTCTTGATTACTATAGCTCTATCATAAGTCTTGAAATGAAATAGTGTGAATCCTCCAACTTTTTCAAATTTGTTTTAGTTACTGTAGTTCCTTTGCCTTTCCATATACATTCTGAAATATTAATTTATATACAAATAATTCGGCTGGGAATTTGGGTGATATTGGGTTTAATTTATAGATCAATTGGGAGAAAAATAGTATCTTGTTTTCCCATTGAAGAACATGATATTTATCTATTTTTTTAGGCTTTAATTTCTTTCAATGAGGTTCTGTAGTTTTAGGTCTCACCCCTATTTAATTTTTTAATGTTATTTATAATGTTAAATTTTTTTTTACTGCTAACCAGCATATATAAATACCATTTCATTGCCAGCATATATAAATACGTTTTATTTATGCATATTGGTTTTTATAACCATCCTAATATTATTAGTTCTAGTAACTTTGTAGAGAGTTTTCATGATTTTTCTATGTATACAATCTAGTCTGTATGCCTTCTTTTTTTTTTTATATGCTTTTATTGGTGCATTATAGTCTCACATAATGTAAATCATGTTGACAGTGACATACATGCACACAGTTGTATACCTTCTTTATCTTGCCTTATTGCTCATGGTAGGGCTTCTAGTATACAGTGTTGAGTAGGAGAAGTGAGCATATGCATCCTTTATTTCTAAATCTTAGAAGGGAAGACATCTACCTTTTGGTACTAGGGATTGAACCCAGGAGCATTCCACCTCTGAGCTACACCCCCAGACCAGCCCTTTCTGTTTTGAAACAGGCTCTTGCTAGGCTGCTGACGTTGGTCTTGAACCTGTGACCATCCTGTCTTGGCCTCCCAAGTACTGGGATTACAGGTGTGCACCACCGTGCCTGTCTTTCATCATTTAGGATGATGTTATTTGTAGATATTGGCAGATGTTCATTATCAGTTTCTTTCAGGGAGTTCTCAGAGATTTTACATAAATGTTGAATTTTGTCAAATACTAGATTTTGTCAGATGTTCTTCTTCAATTATTAAAATGATTTATCATCCTCACTTTTTTGAAGAATTTAAAACTGGCATTATTTCTTTAAATGTCTGGTAGAATTTACCAGTAAAGTCACCTGGACCTTATTTGAGGGAATATTTTATCTAGACATTTTCTTTAAAATACAGGACTTATTGACGCTGCTTATTCTAAGTAAATTTTATTAGTTTGTGTCTTTTAAGGAATTTGTTTCATCTGTATTGTCATACATTTATTGGCCTAAAGTTGTTTCATAACACTCACTATACATTTAGTGTATATAGGTAATGTGTCATAACACTCACTATACTTTTAGTGTATATAGGTAATGTGTCATTTCTTTCTTTTTCCTGATAAGTCTGCACAGAGATACATCATTTCCTAAACTTTTTTCTCCAAGAACATCTAGCTTTTGGTTGCCTCGATTTTTCTCTATTTTATTAGTTTTCTATTTCAATGATTCCTGCTCTTTTTCTAGTTTTTTTTTAGCTGAAATCTTAGGTCACTAATTTGTGACTTTTCTTCTTTAGTAATACAGATTTTTGTGTGTGTGGTACTGGGGACTGAACCCAGGGGCAGTCTACCTCCGAGCTACACTCCCAGCCCTATTTTTATTCTTTATTTTGAAACAGGGTCTCACTAAGTTGTGGAGGGCTTAGTAGCTGAGGCTGGCCGTGAACCCAGATCCTCTGGTCTCAGCCTCCCAAGTGCTGGGGTTACAAGTGTGCACCACCATGCCCAGCTTCTTTTTTTTTTTTTTTTTTTGTGGTACAGGGGATTGAACTCAGGGACATTCTACCTCCGAGCTACACCCCCAGCCCTATTTTTTTATTCTTTATTTTTTTTTATTTATTTATTTATTTTTTTTGCGGTACTGGGGACCCCCAGCCCTATTTTTTATTCTTTATTTTGAAACCGAGTCTCACTAAGTTGCGGAGTGCCTCACTAGGTAGCTGAGGCTGGCCGCGAACCCAGATCCTCAAGTCTCAGCCTCCCGAATGCTGGGATTACAAGCGTGCGCCACCACGCCCGGCTATTCTTTATTTTGAAACAGGGTCTCACTAAGTTACAGAGTGCCTCACTAGGTAGCTGAGGCTGGCTGCGAACCCGTATCCTCCAGTCTCAGCCTCCCAAGTACTGGGATTACAAGCGTGCGCCACCACGCCCGGCTCATGCCAGCTTCTAATATAGATGTTTAGTGCTATAAATTTCCCTTATAGCATTGCTTTAGCTGTATCTCACAAATCATAATATTTTGACTTCTCATTTTCACTTAGTCCAAAACATTTTTCATTATCTCATAATTTTTTCTTTGATCGATAGAAATATATGATTTAGTTTCCAAAACCTGGATTTTCCAGATATTATTTGTTAACGATTTTTGATTTAATGCCATTGTGTCCAGAAAAAAAAAATTATTTGAACTCTAAAATTTATTGAGAGGGCTGAGCTTAGTGGTAAAACACTTGCTAGCATGTGAGAGTCCTTGGGTTCAGTCCCCAGCACTACAAAAGAGTAAAATTTATTGATACTTGTCTTATGGTCCATAACAGCTCTGTTTGTAAATGTTCCATGTGCAGTTGATGCTGTTGGAGTGTTCTATACATGTCAGTTATTTAATTAATTGTATAATGCTCACATCTTTTATATCCTTACTGATTTCCTCTACCTACCTATTCTATCAGTTATGTTGAATCTCTGTTTTCAGTACTGGGTCTGAACCCAGGGCCTCTTGTAACGCAAGGCAAATGCTCTACACCACCTGAGCTTCTAGCCTTCTTATTTTGAGACAGTGTATCATTAAGTTGTCCAGGCTGGCCTTGAATTTTCAAACCTTCTGCCTCAACCTTCCAAGTAGCTGGGATTACAGGCATGTGCCATCAGGCCTCCTGGCTACATCTCTTGACTAAGAACTTTTTTTTTCCCCATTGGATATCCTCACTATTAGGAAATGAATCTCTTTATCACTTATAATAATACTCTTTGCTCTATTTTCTGTTATTACTATAGCTACTTCAGCTCTCTTGTGTGTGTTTTGAGGGTTGAACCATGGGGAACTCTACCACTGAGGTATACTCCAAGCCCTTTTTATTTTTTATTTTGAAATAGGATCTTACTAAGTTGCCCAGGCTGGCTTCAGAATTTGAGATCCTCCTGTCTCAGCACCCCAAGTATTGGGATTACAAATATGGGCCACCCACACGCTTGTAATCCCAGCATTTGGGAGGCTGAGACCGGAGGATCCGGGTTCGAGGCCAGCCTCAGCTACTTAGTGAGGCACTCCGCAACTTAGTGAGACCCTGCTTCAAAATAAAGAATAAAAAATAGGCCTGGGGGTATAGCTCAGAGGTAGCATGTCCCTGAGTTCAATCCACAGTACTGCAAAAAAAAAAAAAGGGCTACCATCATGCCTGGCTTCCAGCTTTTTTTAAAATTAGTGGTAGCATGATGTAATGTTTTCCATCCTTTAACGTTTTGTTTTTTTTTAAAACAGCCTTTATGCTACATAATTTACTCATGTATAGTGTATACAACCCATGGCTTTTGGTAATATTCCCAGAGTTGTGGAACCATTACCACATCCAATTAGCAGAAACTATCTATTCCCTCCTAGGCAACCGCTAATCTACTTTCTGCCTCCATATATTTGCCCATTCTGGACATTTCACAGAATGGAATCATACGATATGAAGTCTTTTGCAACTGCTTCTTGCATTTAATATGTTTTCATGGACCACCCATATTGATGTATCAGTACTTCAGTCCTTTATATTGTCGTACACTCTTCCATTGTATGGGTATATATTTTATTTGTTTATTGACATTTTTTGTCATTGTTTTATTTTAAACTACTTGTCTTTCCATTTAAAGCAGGTTTAGAAGCAGAATATAGTTTGGTTTTGCCTTTTTTGTCCAATCTGAAAATTTGTCTTTTAATTGCTGTATTTAGACCCACTTTTAATTGCTGTTTACTATTTTTCCATATATTTTTGCCTCCTTCTTCCTTTAATATTCTTTTGAATTGAGTGTTATAATTCTAGTACATCTCCTTTGTCTAATACATTTTTATATTTAGAAAATCTTTTCTCAAGAGGATTGCAGATTTGAGAACAGCCTCAGCAAATAGTGAGACTTTCATCAACCTGGCAAACCCTTGTTTCAAAATAATGTAAAATAGGGCTGGGGATGTAGGTTGGAGGTAGAATGCCCCTGGGTTCAATCCCTAGTGTCACACACACACACACACACACACACACACACACACACACACACACTCTTTTCTCACTCTATGATCAGATAAGCGACAATGTACCTTCTGGTTTTATGATTCCTTTTTTCCATTTAATTTTTTAATCAACTTGGAATTTATCTGGTTATAGGTTAAGAAGTCTAATTTTATAGGAAATGACAATCAGTTCCTCCCTCTCTGGTTGTCTTTTGTGGCTATTACTGCCAGTGTGTTTCTAGGTTTCACAAACAATCCAACCGGAAATATCATTGGAATTAGACTAAACTTACGTAATGAGTTACCTTTTTGTGTGTGTGTGTGGTACTGTGGATTGAACCCAGAGGCATTCTACCTCCGAGCTACACCCCCAGCCCTACTGTTTTTCTTTATTTTTGAAACAGAGTCTCACTAAGTTGTGGAGGGCCTCATTAAATAGCTGAAGCAGGAGGTGAATCTGCGATTCTCCTGTCTCAGCCTCCCAAGTACTGGGATTACAGGCATGTGCCACCACGCCCAGCTTGAGTTACCCTTTTAAATATGTGCTTTTAATAGTTGGGCTTCCTATTCAGAAGCATTAGCACATCTTCACTTTTTCCATTCTTCAACATTTCCTAATACAAATAAATTACTTTTCTATAAGGTAGAGTGGCATTCTAAGGCATGTAATACTTTTTTAGATTTTCCATTCTTATTTTTCCAAAAGATTTTTGCTGTTGCTTTTTACATGTTTTCCTCAACTTATTTTGTTGTTGTTACTGGGGATTGAAACACCTCCAAGTTATACCCCTTGCCCTTTTTTATTCTTTATTTTGAAACAGGGTCTCACTATGTTCCTCAGGCTGTCCTCAAACCGGTGATCCTCCTGTCTCAGCCTCCCAAGTTCTGGGATTACAACTGTGTGCCACCATGCCTGGATTCAACTTTCTATTTTAAAAGATCCCAAACCAACAGAAGCGTTAAAAGTATAGTACATTGAAATCCCATTATCAGTTATTAACATTTTACCATATTTGTTCTTGATGTATTATGTGTTTCCTTGCTGAGCCATTTGGAACTAAGTTGCTGACATTGGGACATTTCACCTCTGAATACTTTAAGCATGGTCTCCTACATAATCCAGGATTATTAATTCCAGAGACATTTTGAAGTAAATATGATACATTTAAATTTTCCTAGTTGCCCTATAATGTCCTTTATAGCAGTGTTTTTCTGTTCAGGAGCCAGTCAAAGATCATGCATCATTTTGGGTCATGTCTCTTTAGTCTCCTTGACCACTTTTACATGATTCCCAATAATCTAGCTTTATTACCTTAAGGACCCGGTTTTCTTCCCCTCGTCTGAGCCTTCCTGGGTGCACTCCCACCTCAGTGATTTTCTAACTTTTCACTATTAGGCCTGACTTCTTCCCCTGCTTCTCAGACTGAGGCAGATGCCACCACATAACCCTGTGCTTACCTTACTGCACTCTCGAGTTCTTCCCTTAGACAAAAAGTTCAGAGGACAGATACTGCCTGTCCTAGAAACAGGAACTCAGTAATCAATTCAGGGTATCCTTATTTTCTGTTTCTAACATAAATTTGGAAAATAAAATTTTACAAATGAAATAAGAAACACAAATTTTCAGATTTATTGCAGAATGTACAAAATGCACAAGTAGGGAAGGAGAGAATAAAAATAAATCCCAATCTCACCCTATTTCCAACCCTAAAGCTCTCAAAAATCAAATCAACCAACCCTGGTTTTTACTCCGTTGCTGGCCACTGTTCCTGGGCAGTTGCTATCACTCTAGTGAGTGCCCAAACTTACCACATGCCCTATTCTAGCACTCTAAAGCATTTTAGGGTAAATAAAGGCCAAGATTTACATTAGTCTCACCTTTGATGGACTGTTGCTGAAGTAGTAAAAAATCTTTTCTCGAGGAGAAAGCATTGTTTCATTTTTATGTGGGGAAATGTAGACAGGATGGTTCTGAGATAACTGTACTCGGCGAGGGGAGCCTGTTCTTACAAATGGATAGGGAGAGAGTGGAGGAGCATCCATCTGTTAAAAAGAAAATCAGCAGTACTAAGATAAAGTCATTTCTAATGAGGTATTTTATTGAAAATGATTATTAAGAGGTACAATAAGCCAGTAGTTTTATGAATGGTAAACAATGATATGTTGTAGCAACAAACCTAAAGAAAATCATACTAAAAACATTTTTAAGTGCTTTGTTTATGCCATTTACTGTTTTAAGCATTTTAAAATCCATTATGTAATTTCATCCTCAGAACAACCCATAAACTAGAAACTACTCCCCCTACCCCCTGCCTTGTTTTTTTTTTGCGGTACTGGGGATTGAACTCAGGGGCATTCTTCTTCCGAGCTACACCCCCAGCCCTATTTTTTATTCTTTATTTTTGAAACAGGTTCTCACTAAGTTGTGGAGGGCCTCACTAAGTAGCTGAGGCTGGCTGCGAACTTGCGATCCTCCTGTCTCAGCCTCCCAAGTACTGGGATTACAAGTGTGCGCCACCACACCCAGCATTTTCCCCCTTTTGAGGAAATGCATACAAAATGTTAAATAATTTGTAAGGCCACTACCACTGTTAAATATTGAACATTAGGAACCCTTGCAGCTCTTATACTACTGTACTTTGTAGGAAATTCATATGTAACCTTATTCTTAATGTTTAACAATAGAAATTGTGTTGAATTGGCAAATTACTTCTGCTAGAGACTTCCTTAATTTTACTTAGTAATTATTAGTAATTCTAGTTTATATATGAACAGATCAAACATAAATGATTCCTCACTCCTCTGGGGTGAAAGAAGCATGAGAGAATCCCTGTGAAACTTACTGTGTTTGCCTGTGAGTACTTCATGGCAAATGTTTTAATTTGTTTTACGTAGACGTTGTTGTAGAACTGAATGAGGTCTCCTCTCTCTTCCTCTTCTGTGTCACTGTTGGCACCTGTGAGACGAGTAGGTGTAGGAGGGGCACTGCTAGGCTGTGGTACTGGCAAGGTGCTGCTTGACCTCATGACAGGACTGGAGTCTCTACTGGCTATAGTCCGTAGAAAAAAAGGGTGTTAAACACAAAGATTGCTAGTATAAATTGTGTGTATGTGGGGGAGGGGTGCTGAGGATTGAACCAAGGGGCATTCTACCTCTGAGCTATATCCCCAGCCCTATTTTATTTTTTATTGGGAAATAGGGTCTTACTAAATTGCTGAAGCTGGCCTCAAACCTGTGATCCTTCTGTCTCAGCCTCCCAAGTACTGGGATTATAGGTAGTACCATCATGCCAAACCAGATTATTTTAAAATGAAAATTCAGCAGGAAAAAGCTGAGCAACTAATGGCACTAAGTAGGAAACCTGTTCTTCATACCAAGGAGCAAAGCTTAGATAGAGTATTAATAACTTTACTCCTGTGCGATAACCAGAGCATGAATTATATCACATTTTTTAGGACCTGAGGCCTGCACTAAGTGGTGCAAGTTAACAACTAGGGCTGGCATTTCTATAGCATGGCTCTACTTGACAGGCCAGCTCTTTCTGGAACTGAGTGCAGCAGATTCTGACGTGAAACTTTCTCTAGTTCACCTGGAGAAGAATGTTACACACTATGTGCCTCAATGCTATGTATGGAATGAAGGACAGCTTTGCCACTAGTTTTTGCCAATAAAACACTTCTGATAGTAATTTCATTTAGTAATCCTTAGTCTTATAGGTCTAAAAAATAAAAGCTCTTAATTTTGTTTTACGAGAATTTATAAAAGCCAGATGCATGCCTGTAATCCCAGTATTTGGGATGAGATGGGAGAAGGATTGCAGGGTCCCAGCCAACCTTAGCTGTTTAGTGATGCGCTCTGCAATTTAGTGAGGCTCTCTGCAACTTAGACACTGTTTCAAAATAAAGAATACAAAATAGGTCTTGGGGTGTAGCTTGGAGGTAGAATGCCCCTGGGTTCAATCCCCAGTACTACAA
The DNA here is from genome assembly GCA_004027655.1 of Graphiurus murinus. Lineage (NCBI taxonomy): Eukaryota > Metazoa > Chordata > Mammalia > Rodentia > Gliridae > Graphiurus > Graphiurus murinus. Next base: position 14,565 of record PVLC010032616.1, read on the forward strand.
ATAAGTAAGTAAGTAAGTAAGTAAATATTGAAAAGGGGTAGGGGTATAACTAAGAGGAAGAATGTCCCTGGGTTTAATCCCCAGTACCAAAAAAACAGAGTTCATAAAGATCAACTTACTTCTATCTTTGTTTAGTTCTGTTGGAGAATTCTGATGACTTCTGCTATCACTGCTGCCAGAATTTCTTCTTTTTCTTTTTGCTCTTATCAAAACACTTCTATACACCTTTAAAGAGACATTGAGAATGGGACAGAAACTAGTATTTATTGAACACATCCTAGATGATAAGACTTTGATATATATTATTATCCTTCTCAGGGGAGGTTGAGAAATGCAGCCAAGTTCACAGAGCTATTTAATAACAGATCCAGGATTTACATCAGAGTCTATCTAGTTTAAAATTTCAAGTACTGCTTATAGTAATATAAAGCAGTAATAGTACCAGACCATAAAACCAAGTCATTCTAAATCAGATAAAAAGACCTAGCATACTTGACATTGAGATAAACCTTATTAAAGGTAAAATGGCTTTTTTGTTTTGATTTCTGTGGTACTGGGGATTGAACACAGGGGTGTTCTTCTGAGCTACACCCCCACCAGCCCCTTATATTTTGGAACAGGGTCTCGTTAAGTTACCTGGGCTGGCCTCAAACCTACAATACTTCTGTCTCAGCTTCCCAAGTACTGGAATTATAGGCATGTGCCACTGCACCCAGTGGGTTTTAAATTTTCATGTTACAACATATCTTGGTTAAAGGTACAGTAGTATTCATTAAAACAAACTGAAAGGTAACAGAAACCAAACAACTTGTTAATTTTTATCTATCTCATGGTTCTCTAAATTAAGAAATACTTCACTTTTTTTTTTTCTTTTGATGAAAAAGAGGACTTAACCAACATGTGAAGTTTTTTGTCAATGACTAAAGATTAAAGTAGCAGCCTTGAGCTGGGCGTGGTAGTGCATGCTTGTAATCCCAGTACTTGGGAGGCTGAGACAAGAGGATCACAGGTTCAAAGCCAGCCTTGGCAATTTAGTGAGGTTCTCAGTAACCTAGTGAGAACCTGTTTCCAAATAAGAAATAAAATGGGGCTGAGGGTGTGGGTTGGAGGTAGAATGCTCCTGGTTTTAATCTCTAGTACAGCAAAAAAGAAGAGAAAACAAAAAATGGGGTTGACGGTGTAGCTCAGAGGCAATGTCTCTGGGTTCAATCCCCAGTACCACACACACATACAAAAGTAGCAGCCTCTACTAGAGTCTTAGTTATTTATCCTGGGAAACAGGCCACAGAATCAATTACAGCTCAGTTTTTATATTCATCACAGACTTTAGGTGTTATTTTCAGCCCTGAGAAAAAACACAGTTACCTGGCTCCGGGCCTGTGGCTGAGTCCTATAACAACGCATGATATTTTGGAAGGACTTGTCTTCTTTTGTGACCTGGTAAAGAGAGAGAGTACTCGGAGATCAACTTCTGGCATAATAGATTAAGGAGGTTGGTGAACCTGCTGTCCACTGAAAGTGTTAAAAAATATGTTAAAAAATGGCAATTTAAAGTCTCTGGAAATACTCCTAGCAACATAGAGCAAATGAAGAAGCATCTTTTCAAGAAAATCTAAAACTGAGTAAAAAGAGGAGGTGTGGTATGTGAACCAAGACCTGGAGTAGAAAAGCACAATAACTGAAATGAAAAAAATCACTAGAGGAGGGAAACAGATTTGAACTAGCAAACAAGAAAGAATTGGCAAAGGTGATTAAAGAGGTTGTTTGATCTGAGAAACAGAGATAATATGAAGACAAATAAACACCGTCAGAGAAATCTGGCACATCATTAGGGATGCCGACATACATGTAATGGAAGTGCCAAGGAAAGGGCAGAGGGAGAGAAGAAGAAAAAAATGTTCAGAGAAGTAGACTTGGACGTCTGGATGTTTCCCAGTTTATTATAAAATATTAATGTACATATCCAGGGAACTCAACTAACTCCATGTCAGATAAACTGAAAGATTCATACCCAAATATATCAGTAAAAATGCTGAAAGCCAAAGAAAATCTTGAAAACATCAAGAGAAAAGCAATTATTTCATTTATAGGGAAACCTCAGTAAGATATCAAACTATACAGGCCAGGACCCAGTGGGATAACATATTCAAAGTAGTCAAAAAAAAAAAGGAGAATAGTGTATATAGTGAGTCAAGAATGGCTAATGGCACGCCTATAATCCCAGTACTTAGGAGGCTGAGACAGGAGGGAGGATCACAAGTTCGAGGCAGTGTACAGTAACTTAGTGGGACTCTGTTTCAAAATAAAAAATGAAAAGGGCTGGGGGTGAAGCTCAGAGGTAGTTCCCTGGGTTCAATCCTCAGTACTCCCCTGCAACCAAAGTGAAATATCTCCTCAGGCAAACACAAAACTTGCTACTAACGGTCACCCCTTACCAAAAATATTACAGAAAGTTCTTCAAGTTAAAAACAAGTAACCCTGGATAGTAAAGCAAAGGCCAAGAACAATGGTAACATTATATATCACAATTACAAAGACAGTAAAAATGCATATTTTTCCTTAAAATTAAAATGCAATGGTATAAAAACTATGTATATGATATGTTGTTGGAGCTATAGCATATAGAAATATAACCAATAATGGTACAAAGATGGTAGATAGGAACAAAGATGTGTTGGGCAAAGGGATGATTATAAATGGCAGTTTGAATCCACAGGGACCAATAAGAGAAGCAGAAATTATAAAAAGGTTAATATAACAAAAGCTATAAATAAGTACACTCCTTTCTCCTCTTGGCTCCTTTAAAAGTCATACAATTAGCAGAGCGTGGTGGCACATGCCTGTAATCCCAGTACTTGGGAGGCTGAGATAGGAGGATTGCAATAGCTTGACTCTTCAGAATGCCCTTGGGTTCAATCCCCAGTACCACAAATAAAATTTTAAAAAATAAAAATACAATTATATTACTTAACAATAAAAAGGTATTGGGTTTGTAGCATTTATGGATATAACAGTACCACCACAAAAAAGGTTAAGAGGAAACAGAGTAACACCTCAGTATCTCAATGGAATTAAGTTTTTATGAGTTTGGCACAGTGACACACACCTGTAATCCCAGTACTTGGGAGGCTGAGACAGGAGGATTGAGGTTTGAGGACAACCTTGGCAAGTACTGAGACTCTCATCAACCTAGTGAGACCGTTTCAAAATAAAAAAAAATAAAAATAAAATAGGGCTGGGGGTGTATCTCGGAGGTATAATGCCCCTGGGTTTAATTCCCAGTACCAAAAAAAAGTTAGTATGAACTAAGATATATCTATATGTATGTATGTGTATACAGTAAGCCCTAGAGTGGTAAGCCCACTAAGAAAACAAAAAATATAGCCGGACGTGGTGGCGCACGCTTGTAATCCCAGCATTTGGGAGGCTGAAACTGGAGGATCCAGGTTCGCGGCCAGCCTCAGCTACCTAGTGAGGCCCTCCGCAACTTAGTGAGACCCTGTTTCAAAATAAAGAATAAAAAATAGGGCTGGGGGTTTAGCTTGGAGGTAGAATGCCCCTGAGTTCAATACCCAGTACCGCAAAAAAAAAAAAAAA
>PVLC010032617.1:0-18088 GCA_004027655.1 Graphiurus murinus
TATTTTCCTCCTTTGAGGAAACTGAGACAAGATTTAAAATATTCACTTAAGACAGGGGTACTAGGTGGTAAATGTAGACTTTAACCCAGAACTCCTGACTCCACATTCCTTGTCTTTTTACCTGGACCGCAGTATATGTGGTAAACTATATAAATTCAGTATGGCTTTGGCTGCTGTCTATGAGGCAGTAAGCTACTCCTTGAATCTAGCCCAAGTTTGTCTTCCAAGTCTGACCTGAGTATCCACTGCCTGCACCTGCAGGACACTGTCACCCAGATATTCCCCAGAAAATGCAGATGGTGATGGCCTCCTTTCCACCTATTACCGTTCTAGGCAAACCTGACCTTCATCCTCTGTTCATATCTTGATGTTGAGGTCATCATTCTACAAATTTAAAAACTCACTGAATGAATGAAAATGAACTATCTTGCAGTTAGTTGTCTTTATTTTTTTTTTTCCATTGTAGTATCAGTGTTCTGCTTTGTGGGGAGGGGCATCTTGGAGAGTATGGAGGAGGGAGGAAATGAAAATTTCGAATAAATGTCATGCTGCTTTAGTTTTTTTCAATTATAAGGATGTTTTAAATGTAATGAGTAATTATAACTTGAAAATGGTATTTCTATTTATTTATTCATTCTCAACTACTACTAATTTTATTTTCATCAAGTTAGAATGAAACTGATTAATGCAAATGTATATTTAACAAGCTGAGCATGGTGATCTTAACTCTTGTCTAGGTCATTTTATTCCCTTATGATTCCACCTGTTTGTGTGAAAATACTAAAAAACTAATTAGCATTATCTTAGCTTCCAAAGAGTCACTGTTATTTACTGTTGTTTACCAGGTATCTAAAATTTACACGAAGAAAAGACACTAACCTTCATAAAGAAACTAATATATTCTGTGAATAGAATCTTCTAAGCTACTTCTAAGATATAAATATTGAATGGGGTCTAGTGAAAACTTTCTGTATAAAGAGTTAGGGACCTATTTTTTTTATATATTTTTCTTCCTGACTTTTGCTACTGTAACTTGTCTTGAGTCTTGTCTTGTGCTCCCGGTTTGAGTTGTCTGAGTAAATACTAAACTCAGATGGTCGTCAATGAAGACCAAGCCGTTTCTTTGGGCCATGTCTCCGAGACTGTGTGGTGGAAGAATCACCAATTTTAATCCAACAGGACCAGTCATTGCCACTTGTTAGTGTGACTCTGGGTAGGTGGCCTCACTGTAATGTACTAATCTACTTCCCAGGTGGTTTTGAGATTAAAATTGGTGAATGTGGATAAAATGCCCTCTGGGAAGCGAGTTTCCGTGGGAGCTGCATGGCTTTCTCCCATGACTCCCTTCTTCATCCTTCCAGGAATCCAATCACACATAGACTCTCTCTGCGTGTATTAGCAGTCTAATGCCTTGTTAAGCTTAATCTGTAGTTCCTTGTTTGAATTGATCATTTTTAGGTCTTTCCTTTGTACATAGCCTAGTTGTTTAAGTGATTCATTCCTCACAGAATTGCTTGTAATTAAAGGGACTAGAAACCTATATGCTGATAATTCTAGTTTAATAATTCTTATTAATCTTATTTACCAAAGACCAGAAGTTTATATTCTCAATATGAAATAATTTTCAGTTAGATAATTTTAATTCAACTTTTATAATTATTTTTGTAAGAAAGAAAATCACCTAGTGTACTTATTTTTTATTTTACTGTTTCTACAAATAGTTTTTACATACATTCCAAGATTGAATGCTGTAAAGATCCTAAATGTGTATTCAACTCTATTAAAAGCTTGCTATCACTATCCTGTTTGGCCATATTTCTCTGAGCTGTGGGTTCCTCAGCAATGTTATATTCCATTTTCAGATCAGAAGTAGTTCTCAGCATTTCGAGAAACTGTTCTCTTTGAATCGAACCTAAGTTCCCAGGGAGAAACTGATCATCCTGTCCACATATATGTTACTTGTTTCTCCTACCTTCAGCAAAACCCAGAGAACATGCCACTAGTATATGCAAATGTAAACTTTGTTGTGCAAGGTAAGCCTTGTTGAGTTGCGTTTGGGGCTTTGCTTTTTCTTTCTTTCTTTGTTTTATTATTTTCTCCCTGGGAAAAGCTCAAACCCATCAGGTTATTCCCCCTGGTACTTGATGGTCTACACAGTTTCATTTCATCGTGTCATACTTAGGGAATGACCAATATTTCAATGTGCCTGAAAGGCCAACCTAGAAATTATTAGCTTTGTGCCATTCATCAACAGGGTACACTTTGATGTACTTTTTATTGCTTAAGTCAACAGCATCTGAAAATCTAATCTTCGTAAGTGTGTTTCCTGAGTGGTACTTAATTCTCCAGAGCTTTCTCTTTCTTTGTTTGCCTCTTCTCTATCTCCAGGCCTATTACTCTCTTCAGTAACTCCACTCCCCACCCCAGATCTGGCTGTCTTTTACCAGGCTGTAGGTCAGATTTTTATTGCTTTGGACAAGAGGCTAGAGCTCTGATTTCATCCACAAACCTGGAATAATTATATGTTGTTATATTTTTAGGCCTTTAGTTGCTTTCTATATTTTTAATTTACTTCTAATGATACCAAATATTTTGCAGCTCTTATAACTCATTTTTATTTAATTATTTATGTCAACTACTATAGTGTAGTTGTTATTTATATTTTATCTCTTTAGTGGGGTTTTAAAGTAAATTAAAAATACTGAATGATATGATGTTTTCAGTTTAGTACATTTTTCCTATTTCTTTAATGGGGTTTTAAAGTAAATTAAAAATACTAAATGATATGATATTTTCAGTTTAGTAAATTTTTCCTATGACATCTCATTTGAGCATAACCTCACCTTGTAGGAAAGATTCATTCATTCATTTATCCCACAGGTATTTGTTAAGCACTTACTACACACTAGATATGTATTACATGTCCTGAAAATACACAGGTGACATAATTTGCCTAAATCTCTGATTTGTGGAACTTGCATTTAAGTAGAGATGAAAGAAAATAATCAGATAAAATAAGTTAAATATATTGATTAGGTGATAAATGCTAAGCAAAACTAGGTATTGGCAACCTGGGAAGGAGGGTAAGGCCAGGTCTCAGTGAGCAGGTGGCGTGTGGGTAACGCTTGACCTCTGTGAGGGGCGAGACATGCAGTCCTCTCTGAGCATTGCAGGACAAGGGCAGAGCATGTGCAGACTCTCAGGCTGGGCTGAGCTGGGGCTACGGTGTGGGGAGGAAGGCTGATGGGTCTTAGGAGCAGGGAGTGGGGCCAGTGGGTCTGGGGTGACATGAGCTAAGGGGACAGGGATAAGAGGTCAGAGAGCAGATGGGGAGATGCCATGGGAAGGTCAGCGTGGTTATGGTTGGGATGGCCCGTGTTAGACTAGCTAGATACAGGGCCCAGGTCTTCTGACAGAGGTGTCATCCTTGCTCCAAGTTGTCACTGTTTTATTTTCTACTTTGCTCATCTTCTCATCTTTGGAGAGTAAGAGAACATACTTGTTTCTGGCGTTTTCTGAAGAAAAGTCAATTATTTTCCTTTTAACTTCCATTATGCTTCCATTTTGAAGAATAAGTAGTATTTCAAAGTGAAAGGGCAAGGGCCAGGATATATCACGTGTATTTCTTCACTTCAGCCTTATTATAACTTTGGGATAGTTTGGAACACAAGAATTCCTTAGAGGACATAAAATACCTTTATAAATTGATTATACTGTCCTTTGAAAGAAAATTTGTTCTGTTAAGAATTTGGGAAGTTTTTAATGTAACATCAAAAGGGGTTTACTATTGTTTTAGGCTGTGAACTCAGTTCAAACTAGTTAGTCTTCCTAAGTAGCTCAATAAGTCAGAACAGTTTCCTAGCTGAGATGCTTCTAAATGAATTGTGTGTAGCTAAGACAATGCATCAGTTGCTTTTGACTTTGAAAAGAACTCACATAAAAATGAAAGTAGCTCAAGAGAAGAGAATTGTTGATGAATATACACAAAGTAAATTGCTCTTCTCCAAACCAAGGTCCAGGCATTATATTTTATAGAATTCATAGACTGTTCTTGCCATGATAGGTCACTATTTACCCTTGAACAAGACTATTACCAAAGTCAGTGTTTTCAACAGTCTGAAGTAATTCTAAGGCAAAAAATAAAAGTAAATGACTCCTTTAAATGCTAAGAATACTTTCTCTGTCACCCCTTATTTCTCATACATAGAGACATTTATTAAAGGTCTAATCCCAGATACTTATTGGATATGATCCTCTAGAAACATGGTGCCTTAGACATATCATTAGCATAAAACATGAAGATTAAAAATATCTGAAGTTGCGATTTAATTCTTGGGTAAAGAATCAAATTTTAGAGCTGTAAGTGGTTTTGAATTTCATTAATCATGTGATTTTAGTGCTTTACATCCATTTGTGTTTTTCATTTAATACTCAAAATAATTGTGGGGTCTGTTAACATCTCCATTTTGGTGCTGAGGTATAACTGGGACACAGAAAGGTTAAATTTTCCAAAGTCACCTATAGACCAACATAACCAGTGCTCTGGAATTTGCTTTGAAATATAGCTGTTAGCACCTATTCCACACTGTTATGGTCCTTACTCTTCCTTTTCATTATTCTAATAGGTTTTAATTTCATAGTTCTTTGACCCCATGAACAAATACAATGAACAAATATAATGCATGATGCAGTGGATTTTTCTTAGTTTCTTTCACATTATTTCTGCTTGCCATGCCTTCCACTGTGAACATCACCTCCTCGTGCCCGAGAGTCTAAACTGTGAGCACTAACTTATCTCCTGGGCTTGGCTCTCCCTGGTTCCCCTCACCACTGTCAGCACTTTCATCATCAAGAGTCATTCCTAGTTCAGCGAATTCCAGATTGCTCTTCTGATCACCTTCACGGCACTCAGATTAAGTAGGTAACAACAGAAATGGAGAGGTGGGGACACAGTTGAACCACAGGAGGTAAGGAGATAGGAATAAGAGATGTTAAACTATAGGAAGCAATGCTGTTGTTACTGAACAGTTTCCTTGATATAGCTCTATAAGAATAAAGAGTGATGACTCCAAGACTTTGGTGATGGAATCAACAGAAAATAGCAGGGGAAAGGAAGTTTAAGAAGGAAATAATTAGGTTTATTTTCTGGAGAAGTTAAGGATTAAGGATAAATTATTCACATTTTTCAAGGCTGTATGATTCAGCTGAAATGCCTTCTTTTTTTTTTTGTACTTTAGCTTGAAATATATTATGTAGTACATTAGTACTGATAAATTTTGCTAAGCATATGATCTCATTGATGGGCGAAATGACTAATCACTATATTCCAGGTATAGTATCTCTGGTTAGTTGTTAGAAGGACTTTAGAACCTGGAAAGAAGACCCAGTTGTGCTGTCGGGGGGACTTGCCCACGAGCTCTCAGGGAAGAAAAGCCCAGAGAGCTGAGTGCAACACGTGGCTGTAAGCAGCATGTGCTCTGTCTTAATTAGAAACAGCTTAGCAAGAAAGACAATAGCTTCTTCACGGTGATATAGGCTAATAGCCATTGCTATGTTTACTGTTGACTAATGTGATCATAATAAAATTGTAGTTGATCGGACAAGCATTAATATTCTAGCACTAATCATTCTTATTCAAGTAAAACTGGTAGGCTGGAGATAATAAGCATGAACTTGGGACGGCTGATAGAAAAGTAAACATCTTTACAAGTAATTGTATTAATTGTCCCTTATAAAGTTGCCGTTCTATATTCCATTCCTTTAAACCTCCTATGATTTCAAAAATATTAATGCTGAATCCAAATAAGATGTTCAGCTAATTCTATTCATGCTTCTCTACCTCTAACATTTATAATCAAATAGCTTAACTTTCTTTAATCTTTCATTAGGTAAAGTGTGATTTCCTTTTCACTTTGGATGATATTTTATTTTATACTTCAACTGAGTTTTAGCATCAGATGATGTGAGAAGAGGTTATAATACATTTAAACTCTACTAATTTTCCTTCTAAAGACCCACGGGGATATAATTGTAAAGAATATATGTTTAAATTTTCACAGTAGTTTGAATAAACTATGGAGAAATATTTAAGATTATTCAAAGGGGAAAAATTACCCCTTGGTTTACAGAAAATTAAATTTAAGTGTCTCCATAACTTAAAAGGATAAATCTGAACCATCCATCCTTTGCTCTCCCAGCTAGAGTTTGCCTTCTTGTGTTGATAATTCTTTTCAAAGAGAGGATTTCATGTGCTTAGTTATAGTTTTGGGAAATGTGATGAGCTTAATGATGCACTTTTCCTTTGTGAAATGTGTGTAGATAGAAATGGAAATAATGAATAGGAGATTTGAGTGATAATGACAATTCTGATGGAAATGACAGTGTGGATGCAGAAATGAAATCAGTTTCCTATTTAAATGATTGCAGCAGCATACATTAAATGGCTTTCCAAAATGGAGTTGGGTATTGCACACTGGAAAACAGTATTAATCATGGATTTGCCCTAGATTTTTCTGCATTAGTCTAGCATGGATGTTTATATTCAAGCTGCAAATATTAGTTTTCTAGGTATTCAGAAGTTAAGAACAATTTAGATTAAGGATGTTTAAAGCTCATTTGTAAAATGCTCATACTATTTGAGCTGTTTTAAAAAGATTTGCTTAGCTAAAGTCATTGGATCAGAATAATTCTGACACTCTTAATCTTCCTTTTCTTTTTTTTTTTTTACTTAAGTGCCTTAGACATTTTCTTTCCATTTAAAAATTTGAATGACAAAATTGAGAAGTAATTTACTAGAAAGAGTGTAATAAAGAGAAAATTTGCACCCAGGGAAGAAAATACACTAAATCTTAATCAAGGAGCATAGAGGCCATTGTGAAACAATATACACATTCTTTCTTTATGTTTGAACAGATTTTATAAATTTGTTTAGTTTGTGGCAATATTTTGGAAGAGGCATCAAAATATGCAGCCAGCTGTATATCGGGAATAAATTCCATTGGTTAAATGATTACAGTGACCAAGAAGATAGCAGCCCAAGAAGTGGATATTCCAGACTTCTCAAGATAGAAGTTGAGGACAGAAAGGAGCAGGGAGGGGAGATTTAAGATGATACAAACAAATAGCAAGAGAAAGACATTTTCCTAAATTGATCTCTGTGCTAAATTAGATTATGCCTCCATTGGCCTCTATGAATTTTGACATTTGAATTTAATTTGGATGTGCTGAGTACTACTATTATAATGGCTGTTGATTTTTAAAGCAATTGGTTTGTGTTTACTAAAACTATGAGCTAATGGAATTTCTTTTTATTTTTAGATTAAAATAGTAGTAACGTGTAGATATCTTAGAAAAAATCTGAGTTCTTCTTAGAAAGGTAAATGATCAAGATTTCTTTACAAGATTGTATTCTTCTGAATTTAGCCATATTTTAAACATGAGTGGATATATTTTGATATCTTTAGTTACCCTTAGTTTTACAGCAGTGCAATTTGGAAACACAACGTATTGCTTTTAGATTTCTTTCATCTATCATCTAAAGAACAATGTAAGTCCCTTTTACACATAGGAAGACTTTTTATCCAAAGACAACAGCGTGTTTTTTTAGTTCATTTGGTCAGAGATTAAGCATCCAATATATTTAAAGTAAATGCATTTTGACTAAGGTACACTTATTCACTGGAATGTAGAATAAATGAGATGGGCTTGTTTCATTTGGGCCTATTTATAATTCCATAATATTTTATAAAAATCAGTTTTACATAAGTCTGAGCTGTATTTTTAAAGATGTATAACTTTATCTACAAAATTTCATATGTATATGAATATGGAAGCATTAATAATGTTATCATTTCATCTAATCATCCATGAGAAAGGTTAAGTTCTTAAAGAAATTAAGTCAGCAAACATGAAAAGAGGACTTTTTTCTCAAAATCTGGTGTAAAAAGAAATGTTGAAGTAGGGGGGGTATTATGGTCACACAAACTGCCCTTCACACAAGCTGACAGAAGCTGGCCAGAGCTGTGTTCATTGATTTTACACAGCTAGGAGCTGAAAGGCTCACGCTGCCTCTGGACTTCAGAAGGCACACAGAGCATTGATTCACCAGTGTACACTCTGTAACATGTTTCCTGTCTTGGCCAGGTCAAAATATTCTGTATTTTAAATGAGACACTTTGCAAATACTGGGCCACTCCAGTTCCTAGAAGGTTTATAATGTGTGGTAGCTAAAAGCCCATACTATTAGCTGGATATGGTGTCTTGTGCTGGTAATCCCAGTACTTAGGAGACAGGGACAGGAGGATTGCAGGTTCATGGCCAGCCTCAGCAACTTAGTGCCCCCCCCACACACAATTTGCGAGACCTTGTTTCAATATAAAAAATAAAATAGGGCTGGGGGTGTAGCTCAAAGATAGAATGCCCTGAGCTCAATCCTCAGTAACACACACACACACACACACACACACACACGCACACACACACACACACACACACACACACACACACACCCCATACTATGAAAGCTGAATTTAAATGAAGTAAATTAAGTAATAACAGAGTTTAAGGAATTACTATATATATATAGTATTACTATATATGTAGTATAAATTTAAGGTAGCAGACATAATGTATCAATTGTTTGAACTGTTGCACTGTTTTTAACTATTCAAATTATCTAATCATGTTTTCTATTGTACTAAATAAACCTAGATATCTACTAGTGAGTTTGGGGTTTTGTGCAACTGATGCTAAATGCAATTGTATTAGAGAGAATAATTGGATTTGTATTATTTAAATTTGCTAAGCTACTACAAAATAGTTATAAATAATATGTAATAGCTACAAATAATCAACATATTATGTGTATATATTTGTATACGTGTTCATGAGTATATATGTATGTGTGCATATATGCAACTACTTAAAGACAGGAGCTCATACTAATGTTGAATTTTAATTTTCTATGTGTTAATGGAAATTCCAGGGTTTTTTCTATAGTACAGTTATTAATTGATTAGCTACCCATGTAAAAGTTCTGTAAGCAAATTGATTTATCTTCTCAAATTTAATGAATATTTTATTCCACTGAGACTGCATTAGAAATTTGTCATATGAAAACACATTTTAAAATAACCTCTTAACCATTCAGAGAAGCATGCATAAAACTAGTTTGACCAAGGAATCTGGTAAGATTTAGCCATTGTGAATTTTCCCCATGATATATATCAATCCACTTATAAATACAACTTCTAATTTTCAATTCTAAATGATTATTCATTACATATATGAACTAAGGTATAAATATTTTTTTAGATAACATAAATACTTCTTTATGTCCATTTCTGTTTAGTAAACTGATTTCTTCATTTTTTTTATTTCACTAAAAAATTCATATTAAGAACCTATAATGGGCATTGTGCTATGCCAGATATCTTAGTCAGCATTCTCACTCTAAAATCTAAGACTAGCCACATCACTTAGAGGAAGGAAGATTTATTTGCTCACAATTTCCCTTGGAGACTGGGTTCAGCCCATGTGAGGCCAAGGTCAGTGGATCTTGGGGCATGGGGGCAAGAAGCAGAGAGAGGGAGAGCACAAGGCTTCGCTCCACATTAAGGAGGCTGGGATCAAGAAAGAGCGAAGGGAGGAGGAACCACATGCAGACCTCCTCACTAGGGTATCCAATGCCATGCTCTCTTTAATATAGACACATCTAGTTGTTTAGAATACATTTTTCCTCATCACTTCTTCAACTATGCAGTTTTTAAAATCAATCTAATAAATATGTCTGCAGTGCTATATTACAAGTCAGAAATATTTTCAATTCAGTACATATATGACATGAATGGATTTAATTATAGAAAAATATTTTCTCTGTCTAATTTATAACAGTTTTATTTGATGGAACAAAAAAGAAAACTATTATTCTCTTGATTCTACTCCTGCAAAATCATAGCATTTATTCTTTGGGGCTGTGCTTCAGGAAACTTTAGCCACTGTGACAAGTTGACCTTTGCTTTTTAGAAGTGCTGAAGAAGAGGTCAGAGGAAAGTCATGCGATTGTCTTTCTGGTCAAAGCTAGCCATTTGTGGCGAGGCACACTTGGGAGGTGCAGATGCCTTGATCCTGTAGTTTGTTACACTGGGGACTCTCTTTCTCTAACCTTTCCTCCGTAGCCACCTCATCTGACCTGACATCTTTCTTGAAAATAAATCGGTAGCATTAAACTTACACTCAATTTCATTTAGTTTATTTAAAAAAAATGAAAGGCTATTTCAGCAAGAAGGAAAGTAAGATACTATGAGAAGAACTTTGAGGCCAATAACCAAGGGGGCTGGTAGAGAAGAAAACTGGTCCTCAGAAATGTTCTTTTGTCTACTCATTATTTGTATATTTTGTTTTGTCCACTTACGAATTCATTTAAAATTGACTTAAAGAATTGTTTTTAATTAATGCAGTGGTTCTTTTTTCTTGTATTGGATTTTGTAGATCAAATTTCAAAAGGATAAGGATAGTCTTACTACCTAGTGCCCCAAATTATAATCATTTGCCCTGCCTCTCAATCCAAGCCTGTTAACCTGTTGTCTACATCTGCTAATGGCCAGTTCTTTCTCCAGCCCCTCTCAGCCTTGAACTCACAGTTGAGTGATGCCAAGCCCTCAGTAAGACTTTCCTCTGGTAGTGTGCACAGTGCGCCTTTTCACATCTCCTTGCCTGGATTCACATGTCCATTGTTCCTTCCAGATTTCTTTCAATAAATGTTTTAGAGATAGGCATGGTGGTACACACTCGTAATCCCAGTAGTTGGGAGGCTAAGACAGATGGATCTTAGATTCATGGGCAGCCTCCGCAATGTAGCAAGGCCCTCCACAACATAGACCCTGTTTTAAAACAACAATAAATAAATAAAATAAAATAGAACTGGGGTGTAGCTCAGAGGTAGAATGCCCCTGGGTTCAATCTCTAGTACAAAAAAAATAAAAAAAGAGAAGCAAAACCTGACTTAAGTACAATTTCCTCTAAAAAGTAACCTTCATCTTAAACTGCTGGTAAGCCAGTAGCCCACTTCAGTCCACTGTAGCTTTGACCAAGAGGCATGTTTCTAAATCTGGTGTCTCTGCCACCCTGAACAGACTGTTAGTACATCAGGGTCAAAGATGTGTCTGACCAATGTTTAGAACCCTTGTGTATAGCACAGTGAGGTGGACTGATCTTTGATCCCCATCATTGAATAATTCCATTGTTTCTCCAATTTTACAGGAAAAACAAGTAAAACAGTATTATGTCTTAAAGTTCTTATCCTATAATTGCTCTTAAACTCAGCTTTATCTTTTAATGAGAGCTAGCTAAGTGTAAACAAGCACACAAATATTGCACTAAAACATAGAAGCAGGCAGTTATAACATAGCATAACTTTTACTGCTTTTCTGGACATGCATGCTCATAGTTGTGATTTTTTAAGTAATAATGTTGTCGCTTATTTATGGCAAAGTTATCAGTACCTATGATGGCGTTAGATATTACCCCAGCTGCAAAGAACATTGTAACTCCCAGGTGTTCTAGTGCTTAAAGAATTGTGAGAACCTGTGAAAAATATAAGGGAAATTATCTCACTATCATTTGAGTAATTGAGTTAGTTGGAAATGTGAATTGCATGCTGGTAATTGAGACTAGCATTAATTATTGCTAGAATATGTAATCAGCAATGTAACATAAGTGCCAAGTAATCTTCCCATTAAACTGTCCCTTACTCCCTTTTAAAATAATACTTTCTGCAATTAAATTCTTCTGCTTCTGCTTGATTTCCACCCCTCCTTTGCCCATACTAACCATATTCCCATCCAGGAAATCTTGGGTTGTAATAGAAATGACATAACCCATTTTTAGTCAGGAAAAGCTGTAAGAAAGTGATGATTGTGACATTTTCATTCTTCCACTTTAATTTGTTACATATTGCTGTGCTAGATAGATTCTTCTAACAATCCTAATCCATTTGCACACTTCCTGTGATGTTTAACTTATTGACATGTGGTGAACACATTTCATCAGCCTTTCTATGTTATTTTCCTAACATAGCATAAATATAAGGTGCTCTACTTCAAGTAAATCTCCACTGAAATATGCATTGTATTAGCCGAGGCTCATTTCCAATGAGGTGTCATCATGTTCTATGTAATTTTCATTAATTTTAAATTATTAGGAATTAAATGTCTTTATGTGAAGTGCAGTTTTCAAGAAACAATACTCACTAGAGTTCTTTTTTTCCACAAAAAGCTGTAGATTGGATACCATTATGGGGCTGATGAGACTTAGAAACAGGCTGTCAATTTGGGGTCCTTGTAGCAGGGTAGGATGGTGATCTTTGGAGTGGATTCTGGGGAGAGCCAGCCCCATTTTATACCCTAGATTGTAGGCTTTGTTGTATGATCATCTTAGTTATATGAATATTTCAGTCTATGAGCAATATGGAGAACCTGAATGATAGTTTAGATTCTTGTTTCCTGTTCACTTTTAATCATCTACATTTTCTTTGTTTGTAGAATTTATATATAAGACTTCTAATGTCTAAATCACATGGAAACTGTAAGAAAGGGAAACAGATTGTATGTGCAGACTTTTTCAGTGCAGCAGTTTGTACAGTGCAGTATATATGTCTGCATTTCTAGCATCACAATTTTTTCCAGCAGGTAAAAATAAAGAAATTGTTCTTTAAGGGAATATGGTACATGCATATCTAGAATATCTATAAATAGGCATAGTTGTATTTTATGTAACCATTTGAATCCATGCTAATTTATCTTAAATGCTAGAAACACAATTGGTAAGTAAGTAAGAGTGATAGCTTCCAGGCCTGATAAGAAAAAAAATGAATAATATTAAATTAGTTTGATAAAATGAAAATATGTAAATGAGAATATAATTAAAAAGTATAATTACCATTTTTTTCTATACAAAAGCTCAAAAGATTCAATCACAAAAAACGGAGTGGAAAATAGTCTGATACTGGTCTTTATAAATGTTAGCTTCATTAACATTTCCTTTATGAAACTACTCGTCCTCTCAAATGATGGAAAATTGCATTGTTCAGTATAAATATTTTTTTTAAAGAAATGTGAGGAAGGACCTAGCCTTGAAGGGAGCAGAGGAAGATTTTCCATCATGGAGAGGCAATGGGAAGGTCGGGAGCTGGATGTCTTCTCTTCCCTAGAGAGTAGCTTTTGTTACCCCAGTGCTGTTACGGGAGGAGCATGTGGTTAGACAAGAGTCTGCTTTTAAGAAATTACAGAGTCTTTACAGTTTCTAGAATTGCCTGGGAGTGAGTGCTTCCCTCTCACTTGGGAAAGAGCATCTGCCATCTTACGGAAACTGCATTCCAAATTCTAAACAAATTTTATGGCATGAATCCATCCATCTGAAAGCCATGCTCCAATTTTTATTCAACCAACAGAATTTCAATTACAATTGAAAAAAATGCTCAAATTTATTTAACTGCTTAGACCACTCTATTTTTGGGTTGAATAAATACAAACGTCTATTTATTGAACATTTGGGTTTCAGTGTTTGGAATGAACTATTATTGTTTTGGAAGATTCCAAGATTTAATATTACAGGGAGAAAATACTTTCTATCAAAATACTCTTCGTTGAAGAAATCAAAGCCTGTTTCAGCTGACCTGAATCCTCCTGTTCTGTCATTATGCCCTTTCCGTGCTGCTGTAGAGATTTGTTGCATGTGAAATGAAGTCTTGAACATAAAAGAATGGCATGCCAAATGGGAGTATCCTATTTTCTTTCGTATATTAATGAATTGTATGATTTACCAGGAGGAACAGTTCATACAATCAGGGGCAGCGGGGCTACCCTCCACCTCAGCTAGCTAGTTCCTAGCAGGAATGAAGGATTGCCTTTTAAATTCAAAATAATTTGATGATTTACTCCATTTTTATTAAAATACATAAACACAACTGTGTAACGAATCAACTAATGACTTTTTCATACAGTGATTCCTGGTTAGAATGCTGCTGCAGGGAGATCATAAGTACATCCTTTGTACTATGAAACATTTGCTATCTCAGTAACTTTTCCATCGCTGGGTGGTACTTCACTATTGTTGCTTTCAAAATAATTCATTTTTAACGATTTCAGATGTATGTATGTATATATGCATATATAAATAATGTTTTCAGAAAAATCTATGAATTATGCATGATTTACCTGAGAGAACATTTGAAGTAAGCTTGTTTTTAAGATCAGCTAAATGCAGACATATTTTTTTTCAAATTCTCTTATGTGTTGATCCTTCATATTTTACTATTAGGAAAAGTGCAAAATAATATAAGCAAATTTGACCCCATATACTGAATTACATGTAAAAAATGTTTAGGAAAACTTGACCAATATATGTAGAATGGGTTCTCTGAACTAACCTAATCTCAGAAGGCCCCTAATATAGAGTAGATCATAAAGGAAGAAGTCAGTAAAGGTTGTTTTTTAAAATTACATTTTAAAGTTTGAGGAAAACACAGTTTAACCATACATTTGCAGCAGGCTTAGTGGGGATGTTTATACAAGCACTCATTTTATAAAACAGAAGTACCATGATGTCGAAGTACTGGGTTGATTTTTATTTATTATTATTTGCAACAATGATATTTGCAAAATATTACAGGATTTTACTTCAAGTTCATTGAGTTCTCACTGAAAGTTAGTGGCTCTTCCTCATTCTCACTTGGACCATGAACTTGTGGTTATGAGAGGATCTGAGAGTTCTTTCTTGAATACCTGCATATCCCCGGCATGTCTCTGTTTATCTTTGTAGAGAACCTACAACTTCCTTCTTCCTTTTGTTCTACCTCTAGGGTTCTGTGATTCTCCTTAGTTTTTCACTGCTTGGGCTTGAAGGGCCTAAAGAGTAAATGTACAGAGACTATGAGAACCTTAACCCTGATGCTGTGACTCACAAGCATGTTGGGTCTTTAGAGAGAGATGTCTCCTAATTGTCATCAGGTGGGATGTATCTCAGAAAATAGAATGACAGATTCTGTCCTGTGCTTAAACCTTGAGGGCTTTTAGGGTGTCAGAAAACAGACTCCCACTAAGTTCCATTTGATGATTCTTCATCATAGTTTATAATTAAAGAACACCATTCTGTTTTAATTTGCTTATAATACAGGTCAGATTATGTCATCTGATAGATGAGAAAAACACAGTTTATAAAGGACCTAAGCAAATCACATACTTTCTTAATCACAGAGTTTGAGCTGCAGCCTTTCGTCCTGCCTGGAACCGTATCCACATCTGCTCTGTTCTACTTCTTTATGCATTCAGTAATTCAGCTAACATTTATTGAGCACCTTTGACAGGCTAGATCTATGCTTAGTGCCAAGAAGAAACCTTTAAACAAAGGAGATATGATCCCTGCCATCTTGAAGCTTATACTGTAACAGGGAAGACGTATTGATCAAATTGTCTTTCAAATGTTTAATTATAGAATATGTCTTTAAGAAGAAAAGTGTAATATGTGTATTCATGAATTCAGTATATACCATGTATATATGTTCATGCTATTAGTTAATTTACCTAGTCCACTATTAGCAGTGATTGTGGTTTGTCTAGATTTTTCAGTTACTTAGATTTTACAAGAACATGTATTTTTCAAAATCATTGAATAGGATTTTAGGATGCCTGTATGGTGCTAGCAAAAGGAATGAACTGAGCATTTTTAAACTTAAGGACTTTTTTTCTGCATGGTGGTCAGTCTTTGGATTTAATTCTAAGAATAGTGGGAAGCCATTGGATCATTTTAAGCATGGGAGTGAAATAATATAATTTATATTTTTAAAAAGTTACTCTGACAGGGCGTGGTGTTGCAGGCTTGTAATCCCAGCATTTGGGAGGCTGAGACCGGAGGATCTGGGTTCGTGGCCAGCCTCAGCTACCTAGTGAGGTCCTCCACAACTTAGTGAGACCCTGTTTCAAAATAAAGAATAAAAAGTAGGGCTGGGGATATAGCTCAGAGGTAGAATGCCCCTGAGTTCAATCCCCAGTACTGAAAAAAAAAAAAAAAATTTTACTCTGGCTTCTGGGGACCTGACTAGTAGAAGGGAGAATAGTTAACGCTGTCATACTGCTATGGGTAAGAAATAATGTGCTGGACTGGAGTTCAAAGAAGAATGGATGAAAACTAGGTATATTGTGGAGGTGTCTTTAGCACGTCGTTTTATTGGATGTTGAGATAATGTGGATATTGAAGTACTGGCCTTGTCAGTCTTTGATCCTAGAGAAACTCACGTCTTTTTGACCCAGACCTGCTCTTTTGTCACCATATGCCTTAGCATGTCATCGGAAAATTCTTGTGATTTGACTTGGCTGGCTGTCCAGCCTTATCCTTACCACGTTCCCTCATCACCTCCTGTCCACCCACTTTGGCTCAGTTTGGGTTATATCTTCAGTATATGAAAACTGTTCAGTTACTCCAGTTTCAGTTTTATCAATACTCATATTTTATATTTATTTTACTTAAATTTATTTTTTGGTAATCATAAATTCATTTTCTCTTTTGCTAAAAGGTTAAAAGACTTCATATTCAAAAGATTAAAATATGTAAACTATTACTTGGTTATATTTTATTGGAGTATGTTCTTAATCATATATTGCAGTCTATAATTTCCTTATATTTTTATGTTTACTAAAGCTTTTTGGATGGTCAAATACACATTGTTATTGTGAATACTTTTATCAAAATTAGAGAATATTTGTTATTTGCTGTAGGACACCATATTCCCCAATGAAGAATAATAATATGTTGTCTGTAGTTATTAATATATTAACTTATACTCAAAAAGTTATACATTAAATGTTATATAAGAAACTTTATTTGTATCAAGAAATGTAATATACAAAATTATATTTCTGTGTTTAGATCCCTTTAACTTTGAAAGGCAGTTTGCCACATAAACATAAAATAATGTATCACAATATTAATCTGGAAAAAAAAGGTTGAGAGTCCAGAAACACTGTTCTTGTTGTATTTATCCCAAATTAGTAGGGTAAAATTGAATAATCATTCTACTTCTTGTGTATGTGTGAAATGAGGAAATTAGAATTAATCATCTGCCAAGTATTCTCTGATTCTAGAAAATGATGTCATCACCTCTTTCCTGATTTGTGTGTATTATTTCACTTTGAAATCAGTTTTTGCTGTATTTAAATCATTTATCATTTATGTATAAATACTAATCAGAAGTATACCATAGTAAAATTGCAATTATTTAACTCAAAGTAGTATTATTAGGCATGTTAATTTGCTGTAGACTGCCTGAATATTTCTCTCTTGCAATGCTATACTTTAGTGAAGCCCATCCACATCTCAGGATGCATGAATCATGAGTTTCAAATATCTAAAATAATTTAATGATGATATATGTTTAATGTGAAGGATAGTCAATATATTTTATTTATTTATTTATTTATTTATTTATTTATTTATTTATTTATTTATTTATTTATTGTGGGACTGGGGATTGAACTCAGGGGCATTCTACCTCCGAGCTACACCCCCAGCCCTATTTTTTATTCTATAGTTTGAAACCGGGTCTCACTAAGTTGCAGAGTGCCTCACTAGCAGCTGAGGCTGGTCTCGAACCCGGATCCTCCGGTCTCAGCCTCCCGAATGCTGGGATTACAAGCGTGCACCACCACACCCGGCTTAGTCAATATATTTTAAGGGACCTATTTAAGCTGTTGCTTAAAAAGTGAAATAGTACATTTCTTCCCTCTTCCATCATTGTTTTTATCCTTCCCATTCTTTCTAGATAGGCAGTCCACTGTAGGAATTTAAAACATTATCTTATTCCTATTTGTTATACATTGCAAAATTCCATTATATGTCTTGGTCTGGAAATAGCCAGTGGAACTTGGAGAGATCTACAGCACACTTTCCTGTAGGGACCTGTGTATTGGCTTTTCATCACTGTGACCAGAATACCCAACAGGGACAACTTAGAGGGGGGAATATTTCAGAGGTTTAGTCCAAGGCTGGTCCACCCCAAGGCAGAAGCATATGGTGGAGGATAGCAGCTCAGCATGGC
>PVLC010032618.1:0-18070 GCA_004027655.1 Graphiurus murinus
AAATCGCACAGCCCAGGGGGAATGAGCACAATTCAGGAGAAAGGCAGACACTGAGCCATGGTCAGCCTGCCTCCCAGATAGACCTCATTGCGTAGACCAGGGAAAGGAAAGTAGAAAAACACCATGAAGCCATGGACCCTGTAAATCCTCCTTACTCACATTCTCTCGCCACCCGAAGCCTTCGAGTGTACTGACACGTGCAAATACACATTTTCTTCCAAGTGGGTTGCTTCTACCACCAGAAAGGACTAGGTAGAGCAGGTAGTCCTGTCACAGGTGAATCAGGGTGGCATCTGTGGTGCCCACACATGGAAGCTGACCAAGCAAGGCAGGCGTGGTGACTGCACAAGTGCCTGCCCACTCTCCCCTGCACAATGGAAAGCTGAGAGGAAATGTGAAAATATAACTAAACTCAAGGAAGAAAACTCCACTTTGGGGAGCATGAGCTACCCAAGCAGGAAGAGGGGAGTCACTGTTTGCTGGCAGTGGCACTTCGTATTTTTCTTCTTTGCTAAGTTGGCTGAAAAAAAAAAAAAAAAAAAACTAACAAGCAAAAGAATTCCACCAAACAAACAAGTACTAGATGTTCCATATTAAAGAAGGAAAGAACACAAGTGAATCTCCCACTGAAAGACGCCCACGTTCTTGAAATAGTTTCCTAGAAAGGCAGATCTCATGTTACTGGGTGTCACTAAGCACACTCGAGGTGTTTTACGACACCTTCCAAACTCTTGGTGGCTCATCTCACGTCATGACAGCGGCAGGCCACGTTCACCGCACCAGACGAGGCGTAGGGGAGTCAGATTTGTCATGTATGTAAATTGTAACCGCGTCGAGGGTCGTGTGTGCTCATTTAGGCATTTTAACAGTGTGTGATGCTGTCCTCTCCACAGGACTAATAAGCATTAGCCATAATGAGGTCAGTCAGTCAGGCATTATCAGGGGATTTAATTGGGACATGGGTCTCTGCTGAAGTGAAAATTAATAACTTTTGTCAATGTTCTGGTGAAATGTTCTGTCTTATTAAACTATGAGGGTCAATTAGAAAGCATTATGTAATAAAGTCCCCAGCAGCAGAACTCAAATTGAGTTATACCACAGTCATTATTCCAGGGCGAATGCATTTGAAAATGGAAAACCAGAGTGCCATATGGAGGATTTGGGTCAGATTTACAAGCATCGCATGTTAAGGCTTCAACAAGAAGGAAACAATTAAACGTAATACCGAAATAAATCAGCACGCCGAGCAGGCTGTGCGGGGGCCGGGAGCCTGGGGCAGGACGGGCCCTGGGGCTGTGACATTGCAAAATGGCAGTGTTTAGGGGGTTTGCATGGGCTGCGTCAGGCAGCACCGTCCCGTCCCCGCCAGTCGCTCGGAGGGCTTGGAATCTGGGGCACACCTGGAAGGCTCGGGCCTGCACACTGACTCATATAAATAACTCTTTATTGTGTGGCTATTAAGACGAGAGATTGCTTTTATTAAAGTGCAAGTTATTGTGGTACAGCAAATTAAAGAATTTTAAAGCATACTAAACAGCCACCGATATTCCCCATTCGGTCATGTTTTACGGTACTTTAAATGGGCAGTATATTGTTAGGGAGATATAAAGTCTGTGCCAAGGTTGGGATCTGACAAACAGTTCATGCACTTCGTCTAAGCAGGAAGGATGGGGAGGAGTGGGGGAGTACTGGCGGGGACCAGGTCCTGGCCTGGAGGTGTAGAGGCGAGAAGAAGGGAAGGGGATGTCCTCTCTCCTCTGGAAGGCTGGGGGTGTGGTTTTTGTGTGCTCCATTAGGGTAGAGAAGGACATCTTTAAGTGGAACACAGTTTCAGAAAAGATGGAAGGAAAAGAAGAAAGGGAGAGAAGAAAGGAGGGAGGGAGGGGGAAGGGAAGAAGAGAAGGAGGAAGAAAGGAAAGAGGGAGGGAGAGCAGGGAAGGAGGGAAAGAGAAGCAAAGAGGATCTGTAATATCCCATTATTAAAGGACTACAACTTTTACAACTTTCTTAGCTGACCAGCCTAACTTTCTCTTCTCCAATAAAGTGAGCTGGGGTCTGATTATTTCCCCCATTTATCCTTAATGCTAATTACATTTCTCATTAAAATAAACTGTAGCGGCACCCCTTTCTTGGTTTCAAACTACCCTGGGACCCAGTCCATTGCCCCACCCCCATCTCCTGGCTCTGGTATGTGCCCCATTAGCTCCCACCAAATCCAAGTGGTATTGGGCAATGGGGCTGTTAGGAGGCTATTAGGTCATGAGGTTGGAGTCCTCAGATATGAGATTATTTCCCTTAATCAATGGACCCCAAAACTGGGCATGGTGGTGCATGCCTATAACCCTGGTACTTGAGAGACTGAGACAGGAGGATTCCAGCTTCAAGGCCAGCCACAGCAACTTAGTGAGACCTTGTTTCAAAATAAAAAAGGGCTGGGGGTGTAGTTTGGAGGTAGAATACCTCTGGGTTCAATAATCCTAAAAAAAAAAAAAGGACACCAGAGAGCTCTCATACCATCTTTTCACCAGGTAAGGATAAAATGAGAAGTCAATACTCTAGAACCCCAAATAAGACTCTCATCAGAACCCAATAATGTTGTCATCCTGATCTCAGACTTATAGCTTCCAGAATCTTGATAAATAAATGTCTGTTGTGTATAAGTCACCCATTTGATGGTATTTTGTTAGAGCAGCCTAAAATAAGACAACCAGCCTAAATCCTATAATGAAAATGCTTAAAAATCAACTAAAAAAATGAAAGCTCTCCATCAGTATGAAAACATATGACTGTATTCTGGTATGTTCATAAAGCAGAATACAATGGGAATGAGAATGAACCAAAATTGCAGCATCAAAAGTTGTTGAATCATACAAAGCATTGAGTAAAAACAGAAAGTTCCTCAAAATATCTAGGCGGTGATAGCATTTATATAGTCCTCAAAAATAAACACAACTAAATAGTACATGGTTAGCACACGTGGGTTAAAGCCATAATAAAAATAAGAATAAGGAATATTGTTAATGAGAAAAAAAAAAAGGATTCAGAGTGGTTATGTGCTGTGTGTTGAGGAGGTGGTAAAGAAAGGAATCCCACATGTGAAAGTACACCCAGCATGGGGCAGAGGATAGTAATGGTCTTTATTCATGGGCACTCATTTTATTTCTTATGCTTCATAATTCATATGTTATATGTTAAAAAAAAAAAAAACTAAAACTGACATGATTTCCACTTTACCAAAATATTCTTCAACCTTAGAAAGGAGCACTTCTTCTCCCTTCTGCAGGGACTACTCGAGAGCTTCTTCTGATTTGCCCATTCCCCTGTCCTGCTTCTGCCAAGTGAAGCACAGTGCTATTTTCATCTTCAGGCTACCAAATGAGAAACAGAGGCATAGTAGGGGTGACTCTGTGAAAGCCTAGAGCCACATGCTAGGGGATTATTACTTGTTTATATTCCAGCAGGTTATCTCAGGACATTCAAATATAAAAATTGTATTCAGAAATAGCCTAATAAAGCATTGCTGGCTTGTAAGGGAGGTAGCAGGCTCAACAACCAGCTTATTTTTGTGCCCAGGCTTTTGCTCTGATTCTGCTAGGTGCGATCACAGAAGCCACATGACCTAAGACTGCATCATACACGTTCATTGCTCTTACAAGTCTCTATCGAGTATGTCACCTCATTTGATTCTCTGCACGACACTGTGTGAAAGACATGTGGCTGGCAGACTAGAACCCTTATGACCTGTTCCCGAGCCAGGTCAACACTGTACGAGGAACTTGAAGTAATCATGCAGACAGTTTGGAAGGAGACAACTTTAGGGACATTGAATAGGGCCCTCAAGCAAAAATAACCTCCTTACTTACTGGTCTTTCCACTATTCTGAACTTTGCACCTTTTGCAATCACTTATTAAAATGCAAACACCCCTGGGAGTATCCACATCAAACACCAACCCCTTAATGGTCTTCATTAACGGGGAGTGGTTGGGACCCAGAGCAGGCACCAGGGCATGAGTGGACACCAGAGAATGAAAGGGCATGAGAGAAGGAGAGGAGGAAGTCTCACAGGCACATCAAGCCAGCATCACCCCTTGGTCCAGGGCCTCCTTGCCTGATGTTTCTGCACAACCGCTTTCCTTCACACTCTCTTCATTTATCACGTGAGTCCCAGACTTGTTATCAGTGCAGGATGCCCCGAGATGGCCAGTCGATGTGCCCCACATGACTTTGCCACATGCTGACACTTCCCTCCTTGAGCAATTCCTCTTTCTAATAGCAGTGGAGGGAGTTCCCACCAGAAGGGTTTCTGCATCATTTGTGTTGCTGGGTCTCCCAGGGCCATACTTCTGTTGTGGGAGAAAGTTTTGGCTTCAGGCTCCTTCTGACATGTCAGACTGAAAAGTGAATTTGAGCCAAGAATTCTGTTGCTTCATTTCGGTTATTTATGAGAAGCTAGTGTTTTCTGCTCAGAAAGACAATGGGAAATTTCAAAAAGCTCAACATTATCAAGCTATCAGGATAGTGGTAGGAAAAGAGAAACTGTACAGGATTTCTCAAGCAGTTTGAATAACTTGCTTTCAATATATTTTTCCCAGGAATAATAATAACAAATAAAAATGCAGCTTGCCTTTTGGAATCTTTTTGCCAAAAAATATGAAGTAATATAGAGAGATTGTGACTAGAGGACCCCCGTCACCACACAGTCTTACAGGGAAATGCCATCTGCCTGTGCATTCTCTAGCCTAAGACTAGGGAATGAATGAATGAATGAATGAATGAATGAATGACAAATGAATGAACAAAATACTGAGCTGCACGTGCTTAATTTCACAGAAAAAACTGCCTATTAGTCATATAATATTATCTTAGCTTAAGACCTGATATCTTTTTCTAACTAATGTGGGAGTTTTCTTTGATTATTAAAGTAATATGTGCCCATTGTAAAATGCTTAGAAAATACAGAAAAGCATAAAGAAGAAAATAGAAATCATCCATTCTTTTATCCCACAGAAAGACCTTTTTCATGTTGAGGCTTATGTCATACCGATATTTTTCTGAGCTCATTACATGTTATATGGCTGAGATCTTGCTGTATATACCCTTTTGTGATTTGTGTGTGTGTGTGTGTGTGTGTGTGTGTGTGTGTGTGTGTGTGTGTGTGGTACTGGGATTGAATCCAGGGGTGTTCTACCTCTGAGCTACATCGCAGCCCCCTGTTTTTGAAACAGGGTCTCACTAGGTTCCTAAGAGTCTTGCTAAATTGCTGAAGTTGGTCTCGCACCTGGGATCCTCCTGTCTCAGCCTCCCAAGTACTGGGATTATAGGCGTGCACCACCATGCCCAGCTTGTATATACCTTTGATGTCTGTATTAGGCAGAATTCTCAGATTACTCCCCCACACCCCTAGAAGGTAGGCAGGTGCAACTGTGGGTATGCCAAGATTCCCACGATTTGGTGATATTACATGGCATAGTTGACTTTAAGGAAGGGACATTCCCCTAGGTAGCTCTGACCTAATCAGGTGAATCTTCAAAGAGACTACACTTTTCCTGGGGACAGAGACATATAGCATGGGATGGACTGGAAGCAAAGGAGATTCTCCCCTGGTGACTTTGAAGATAGAGAGGGCCACATAGCAAAGGAGCTGAGAAAAACCCAGGTGGGAATTCAGCAAGGTCCAGCAAGTGCAAGGAACTGGATTCTGCCAAGAGTCTCAGTGAGCTTGAAAAGAGACCCCAGGTGTATGTGTGTGTGTGTGTGTGTGTGTGTGTGTGTGTGTGTGTGTGTGTGTTGCTAGAAATTGTACCCAGGAACATTTTACCTCCGAGCTATGCCCCCAGCCCTACTTCATTTTTTATTTGGAAATAGGGTCTCCAGGTTGCCGAGAGCCTTGCTAAGTTGCTGAGGCTGGCTTTGAACTTGTGATCTTCCTGCCTTAGCCTCCCAAGTACTGGGATTAAAGGCATAGCTCTTTATGGGATCACAGGCTGGGCCACACACTAATTTTGGTCTTTAGAGACCCTGAGCACAAAACCCAGTTGATCTTGCTGGAATTTCTGACCTACAGAGCCGTGAGATAGTAAATGGGTATTCTTTTAAGCAGCTAAGCTTTTAAGAATGTGTTATGCAGCAATAGAAACTAATATAATGTTAGACGTTTTCTTTAACTCTGCATTACAACTTAAATCTTTTCTCCTACATTTCTATCTAAAATTTCAGCATGTATTATTTAGAATGTGTATGGATCACAATCAACATCACCAGTCTGTGTTGCTGGGAATTTCAGTGTTGCCATTGTAGACATTACAGGTGAGTTACTTAAAAATTAAGCATTGTCTTCTGGTTTTGTGGTCTCTGTGTGTTTGGGTTTTTGTGATTCTGTGGTCAAATGAAAGATAAAACAAATCTTTCCTAATATGAGAGAGAGAATATGAATATGACTATGCATGAGCCGGGCGTGGTGGCGCACGCTTGTAATCCCAGCATTTGGGAGGCTGAGACCGGAGGATCTGGGTTCGCAGCCAGCCTCAGCTACCTAGTGAGGCATTCCGCAACTTAGTGAGACCCGGTTTCAAAATAAAGAATAAAAAATAGGGCTGGGGGTATAGCTTGGAGGTAGAATGCCCCTGAGTTCAATTCCCAGTACCGCAAAAAAAAAAAAAAATATATGACTATGCATGTCTAAGGGATCCCTTTGTCCTTTAAAGGATACTGTCGTCCAAAGGGTTTGTGTTTCAAAGGTGGAAGTCATTAATACCCTTAGACTGCATTGTCCAGCGAGGAGCATGAAGGCTGCTGGCTGCAGAAGTTAGAGAGGCTGGCCCCTCCCTAGTTAATAGTTCTTCAAAACTGTGAAGGGAAATAAGAGTTGAACTTTGACCTGTAACGGAGATATGGCCCCATCTGAGCCTGTGGTCTGTGTGACCCCAGATGGGGGGCCTGCTTCACACATGGCTGTCTATGGGGCTGGCACCACCACCTGGGGAGGCTCTGCCAAGTCCTCAAGCTTGGGGTAGAGGAACCGGTAGCTCTTCTTACCACCCTTGCCTAATACTGGCTTCAATTAGATTTCATTTCACTTTGAAAAAAGGCATACCTCCCCCTGTGCCATAAATAGTACCGTGATAAATAATCTGATATAAATATGCATCCATATTAATTATTATTTTATTTGAATTGATTTCTAGAAATAGGTCAAAAGATATAAGGATTTCAAAGTCTGTCATATAAATGATCAAATGGGGAGTTTTCTAGATCTCTTAAGCAGAGGATATGTTAGATACTATGTTTGTGATAAATCTCTTTTTGGCCTCAGCTCCCAAGCCATCCCAACATACCAACTCCAATAGATTCAAGGCCCACCTGAGCCCTGCAGGAGCTGGCTGTGCACTTCCTCAAGGACAAAGGCAGAGTGCAGCCAGCACTGCATGGCAACAGGCAGGCGTGGCAGGGATGCACACTAAGGTCTCTACTGCCCACGGGCCGTGTGGCCTCACATGTCCATTTACCAGGGCTACTGTAGCAAAGTACTGCAAACCAGTGCTTTGAACAAGATCCCAGTATTGATTCTACAAGCTAGAATTCTGAGATCAAGCTGCCAACAGGCATGGTTCTCTCTCAGGGCTGAGAGGGAAGGATGTACCTATCCCCAGTCTCTCCACCAGCTTCTGGTGGTTTAGCAGAGCGACTGGCATTCCTTGGATTATAGACGGTCACTTCTTCCATGTGTCTTCACATGGTCTTCCTTCTATATCCAAATTTCTCTGTTTTATAAGGAGGCCAGTGATACTGGCTCAGGACCCATCCTCATAACCCCATTTTAACTCGATCACCCATCCAGACCCTTTTTCCAAATAAGGTTACCTTCCCGGGTAGTAAAGGTTAGGACTTGAACATCACTTGAAGAGGACACAAGTCAATGCACAACACCATGGCAAGTCACGCAGACCCTCTAAGCTCTGTTTCCCGTTAAACAGGCACAGCACAGCTCTTCTCATTTCGATTATACACGGAAGGATAGAGAGAGGATAGTGAGAGAACCTTCCAGTGCCTGGCAGATAGTAATTGCTCAAGAAATATTTGTTATCAACTCAGACTTTTCCTCCAACTATTTAATTTCACTTACAGGGAGCACACAGAAAGCCAAGCTCCACTGGGTGGAGGCTGATGTCTACATGGCCATCCTGGTGCCCCTCGAAAGGAGGTCATCTCTTACTTGTCGGGGTCTTGTGGTTTCTCCTCCTCTGGCCTGGACAGGCAGGTTGCTTGCTCAGACAGCGACCTCACTCTCCCACAAAGCTTACTTCGGAGATTGGCGCCTGCCTTCTGCTGCTAGTTAGTTGTTTGAAAAGCGCTGACGCCTCTCTTCCTACACAGTGCCAGGACTCTGTGCCAAAGCTGCCCACATGAGCGAGGCTCTTTTTCATGCAGGGGTTGCAGAAGGTGGACCTGGAGCCAACCAAGCATAGGAAGAGAAGCCCATGATCCAACCCTCACACATAGACACACACCAGCCAAAGACCCCAATCAGCACTCAAAGAAATTTTTAAAAGGAATAAAAATTGCTCAATCCCTTTGATGCTATTCAAAGGGTCTTTTTTTTAATATATGAGAGAGCACATTCTAAATTCCTAACACATCTGGTGTCACCAGCTCTTTTCCCCCTCTAAGCCCTCTTAATTCCATAATTTAGAAGGCTTTAAGACACTGGAGGGTCTCACTGAGGCATAATTGGGTATCCTGCACATTCATCTGAGTTGGACCTGATGCCCACCTCGGCCTGGTGGCTGGTCAGCGAGTGGAGAGCGGAGACAGTGCCCTGCCTGTTCAAGCAGCCTTTGCCGCAAGAGCTGAGTTGCCTGCGGGAAAATGTTTGCTATTCATTCTGCCCTGACACTCCAGGAGAGGAGCACAATTTCTTTTGTGATTGGAGGTAATGTAATCTACAGGAAAATCAATGTGGGCTGACAGGAGTATCGCCCAGCTGATCTGCAGACCAGAGACACGGAATCACAGCAGCGGCAGCCACCCAGTTCTTGCTGCCTCTGGGGGAAAGCAGCTTTTGCAAAACTCACATCCTGGGGTGCTCCTGATTCAGTGAACCTGTGGCCAGCTGCCCAAGTGACCGAGTGTTAAATGGTAGAGTACTCAGGGAGATGGTGTCGGGGGCCACAGCTGGGTTACTGAAGGGGAGAGAGAAAAGAGACAGAACTAAACTAAAGACAGAATGAGATATGAGAGACACACAGACAAGTGTGGACAGGGACCTCTTCTTTAAATTGTTTACTGTGCTTGCCTTCCTACTGTTTAAATTAGAAAACTCAGACTATGCACCCACCATCCCAAAACATTCATGACTTTAGTAATCATTTTCAGAGGTAAAGATGTTGCAAAAATAATAAATAAGTCAGAAAGACTTAACAAAAAAATAATTCTCACCACCCCAAAAACATCTGCGCATCTGCTGGCCCCTCCACTGGCCTGGTTAAGCTGACTTCAGCACCCACAGCAGTGCAGCAACAGCAGCAAAGTTAGCAGGTGTCACCCCAATATGGCTGCAAACTGCTGCCCGTGATCCAGAGACATAAATCAGAATAATAGGCCAGAGCTACCCTTACCCCATAGGTTCCTTTACCTAAGCCACAAGCAGTGACAGCCTTCTGGCTACTGGATGTTCACTTTAGGGCCTTGCAAACACCATCCCCAACTCTGGGGGTGGGTGCTTTGCTGGAATCTATGTAACCTGTCTATGTAGTCAATATGCCCATGCAGTTTATTGCATGAAACATGTGGGCAATGGCACCTGGGAAAATAATGAGTAAAGAACCTGAACCAGGACATGGAGCATGGGGAGGGGAGACTGGTGGTGCCTCACTGGTACCCTCACTGGTCCCCGGCATCAGCAGGAGGCTGGAGAGGCCCAGGGTAGAATGAGAAAAGAGTTGCTGGAATTCACGGGCGTCTAGCATCCCCTTCCCTTTTGGCTAAAACAAAAGCAAGTTTCAAAGGGACCCACCTCTCTTCCCCATCTCTCCTGTGTTGAGTGTGGAATAGGCCCCTCCTGTCCCCCGCCCCCACCAGCTTCCCAACAAGGGCTTCCTACTTCACCTATGATGTTCCTGGAATAAAGGTAGCCTTAAGTATGGTCTTTGCAAAGCTTTGGGGCAATTCTGAGCCTGACTTGGCTCTGCTTCCTCTCCCCGCTACAGTCCCCGCTCCGCAGTGGAGCTGACAAGGGCTCTGGACAGCGGGACAGCGGGATCCAATAAATCTGAGGCCTGTCTAGGTGCTTCATTTATCAAGAGGCCTAATTTACCCAGGCCCTTTAGACTAATTGCAGATTTGCAAAAACTGCTGAGAATGTAGAACCGTGTATTGTGAGTGTCCCTTGCCATATTTCTGCTAATGTGTTTCATCTGGAGTACATAAAGAGGCAGGGATGCTGATTTTAGACACAGCACTTTGGGGCTAATCCAGCTAAATGATTAGCCCTAAAATTCTGCAGTGATGTCATTTTCCCTACAGTGCTCTGCCAGTCGGGTTGTTTGCTTTATAGTGAGAAATATGTACTCACCAACCATGCTCGCCATCTCGCATCACAGGGAACTCTGACCTCCACGGTCGATTTGGGGCAACAACACCATTTTCCCCCACTGGTCTCTGCGTCGTCTCTGTTCAGGATGGCCAGGGTTACCAGCTGGAGAGCAATAATGGGAAAATGTTCTTTAAGTGAGTCTTAGGTAAATGTAGCTGTCCTCTACTACCCCACGCACGCCTATGGATGGGCAAGTTCTGCTTATAGGAGAAGTCATCCCGTTTCTGAGTGAAGACCAGTGCCGTTAAAGAGAGATGAGGCTCAGCCCCGCCCCAGGCTGTGTGGGCATGTGCCAGTTACTTGACTTCTCTGAGCCTCAGCTTCCTTCTCCACAAAAGAGACTTGAACACCTCCCTTGTCTGATGTCTCATGAGAGCTGAGAAGGTGATTACCATGGAGATTTGGAGTCAGACTGCTCAAGTCCCAGCTATGTCACTTCTTCACTTTGCAACTTTGGTTACTCAGCCTCTCTGAGCCTTCTTGCACTGGGCTCCTCTTGCGTCTGGCTGTACAGTCAACACACTACAGTTGCCCAGTGCATAGCAACTCTGATTTGAATCTATGCGTTTCCCCAGTGCAGAGCCCATGGATTTGTTTCAGAAAGAGCTGGGCTGCAGTTGTTGGCTTTTTCATATTTTTTTGCATCCTAGGAAGATATTTCCCTGTAAATGTAAATTAGTATGCATTTGTCATAATCTGAGTTTAAATATAAAAGTTCCTGACGTCAGTTAGACTTTCTAGATTTCTTTGATATATTATGGAGAAGAGACAAAAATATCCTCTTCTCCATGTAGCTGGAGCCTTCATGGATTCCAGCATCCATGTCCTATTTAATATTTAGAATATATATTTAGTGGGTGCTTAGCATAAGCCAGGCATTGTAATATAAGCATTTTACATACAACTGACCTTCCAGTCTTAACCACAACTCCCTGCAGTGAGTTCTAGTACTTTTATCTTACCGATGAGAAGACAAGATTATTCATGAGATCAAATAACTTATATAAGATGCACAGCCAGTAAGGGAAAGATTAGAAACTCCAACCTGGCTCCAGCTGCCCCAAAGCCCATCGTTTTAGCAGGAACACCATGCAGAGGCAAAACCACAGGAGGAAAACCTACAAACACAGGACACAACCCTGTGATGATCATTGAGTGCCAAGTACATCCCCGGGTGCTGTCAACAGAGTAGCTGTACTCATCACAAGAGTGGGGCAAAGTTCTATTATTGGCCCCATGTCACAGACAAGGACAGTGAGGCTTGCTTAATTCCCACGGGTTACTCAGCTTGCAATCAGAGGCAGGAGGAAGGGACTCCAAGGCCAGCTGCCTCTAGAGGCTGTTTCTATCTCTTGCTACACCAGAAGGAGGAAGAGATTTCAAGGTGGGCTCGTAAAGCTGGCACCCATAACAGAATTGCTGGGCCCCTGAACTTTAAGAACTGGCTGTGGTTCAGTTGTGAGCATGCCCTTCACAACTAGGCCAGAATAAATGAGGTTGTACCTTAGACATCTTCACAAAGGCCTTTGCTTGCTGAAAAAAAACTCCACCACATGATCCTATGGTCAAGAGGGTTACCTAGCAGCCCCAGGAGAGGAGCCGAGAGCAGAGCGCCCCTCGGTGTTCTCTGAGCCTGGGTGTTAATTCAGTTCAGGCCTCGGCCTGCCTGGTGGGAACAAAACCTGAAGCTGAGCCGCAGCACCCAAAGCTACTACGGAGGCAACAACTTGCCTCACACCTCCCCTCTCTGATTAAGGAGCTGGGGGCATGGGCCAAATTGTATGATGGATTCCTCACACATCATACCATAAATTCACCCGGAGGGCCGGGGCGCCGAGGGTCTCGCCTGTGTCAGCACACTAACATGCAGCCTCGGAAACATAACGTAGTGTCCTAGGGGGAGGCTGAAATTAATGAAACTCTGGCTGACATTTTGAGCACGCACACACATATCTCAAGATTATCCCACAAGTATATTTCTTGTGGAGAGAGTAGTTTTTCCATATTAAAAGATGGCATTAACCTTCAATAGTACATCACTTGCTTTAATCCTTTCCACCTGTAAATATTTCAGATAAAAATATCACATCAGCTGGGCCTGTGTCTTACAAATGTGGCTTATATCTAGACTTCAAGGGAGATGACAGGTTGTACTTTTTCACTTTCAAATATCCATCAAACTAGAATTGGTGGGCGGTAGTGGTAGCAGCACAGGGTTTGGACTCTGAACAATCTGGGTTTACGTCCCAGCCTCTTGGTTACTATTCTAGAGGTACTAGACAAGTTGCTTGGCAGTCATCCCCCAGAGCTGTGGAGTTTCTGCTCTGCAAAAAGGATTTTGTGTGATCAGTATGTCCAGAAGGTCTGCATTTTTGTAATGTACCTACCCAAAGGGTGTGCTCTCTAATATTGATACCACCCTAAGCACAAGTTGTAGCCCTGTTGCCTGGCTTCTTTGAGCTTTACCAGCCTCATCCATAAAATCAAGACCATGCCTTCTTTTACAGGCCTTGGGATTGAGAGTCGCTGTGTGTATAAGCCAAGCACTATATTCCTGTCGTAGAACGGAGGCCCAGCACAGTCCAGGCTAGCACTGGTCAAGGGTCTGGAACTAGAGTTGCAAGATGGCAGTCACCAGGTAGGAGCCATTCCATTTAACTTGCATTGCAAGCTCGCTGCCGCCAGCCCTCAGCCATGCTGCACCCCCAGCACCTCACTTACTTACACTCTCTCCTGGCTTCTGTGACCACTGCGGTTTGAGGCTTCTAAACCCTTGCTTCTCAAAATGTGATCTCTGGGCCAGTAGCACCTGGGATTGTGTTCAAAATGCAGACCCTCAGGCCCTAGCCCAAACTATTGACTCAGGATCTATAGGGTTTTTTGTTTTGTTTTGGGCACTGGGGATTAAAGCCAGGGGCATTCTACCTCTGAGCTATACCCTCAACCCTATTTTTTATTCTTTATTTTCAAACAGGGTCTTACTAAGTTGCAGAGGGCCTCACTAAGTAGCTGAGGCTGGCCATGAACCTGCAATTCTCCAGTCTCAGCCTCCCAAGTACTGAAATTACAAGCATTTGCTACCATACCTGGATAGGATTTATGTTTTAACAAGATCTCCAAGTGATCAGTAAGGTCTGAGAAGCCCAGATCTAAGATGAGGTAGTGACCAATGGCCAAACCCAGATGCCCGCTTTTGTAAATTGAGTTTTATTGCAATAAAGCCACACCCATTGGCTTATGTGTCATGTATGGCTGCCTTCTCTCACAATGGCAGAGTAGTAGTTGAAATAGGTCCTTAAAGCCAAAAATATGTGCCATTTGGTTCTTTACAGAAAAAGGTGCCCAATCCCTGGTCCAGAAGAATGCTTTAAAAAAAATATTTTACTGTAGTTCAACTGGACATTCCCAGCACTATAGACACCACAAAGGGAGTAAACACATTCAGGAGCATTTCTACACGAAAACTTACAAGCTTTGCCTTTCCAATTTCTTCTTTATTTAGGGTTCTTAGCTCTCAACCCTCAGAGAGCCCACAAAGCCACAGAGGTAAGCGGAGGAGTCTCTTCACTTTGGTTAGCCAATGTCTCTTGACCTCTCTCAGTCTTCCAAGATTTTCCAGCTTTTTCATCCCTCCTGCAGAATTCTTCCCCTTTTCTTGCTTGTTAGTCCTTCGGCTTAATTTGCTTTCCTCCTGGATGATCAGGACATGGAGAATGCTGGACGAGACAGTAGGTGGCAGCCAGCAGGGGCCCCACCAGGCCTTTTACCCTGCCCAGATCCATAGAGCACCTTTTACACCAGTGTTTTGCTAAAATAATGTCTTTGTCCTGCAGTCTCCAAACCTTGTACATACAGACCTCTGAAGAGGAAAAGAAAAAAAGGAGAGGAGAACGAGCCATCCTGCGACATCATTAAAGCATCCAGCCCATAGAAGGCTTTCAACAAAGGACAGTAGGTCTTCCTCACATAAAGCATCTTGTACTTTTTTACTTATCTTGTGGTAGGAAACACTGAGAAATACTGCGACATGAAATTGTTTTTGAGCCAAAAAAATGTCTAGAGCCATATGCAATTTCCATATGTGGGTGTGATGAATTTTCAACTGACCAGTCAACAAAGGCTCTTCATCTTCAAAGTAGAATTCCGCATTCAGGAGGTGTGCCAGCCGGCAAGGTGTTCACCACATGGGCGTCCTGCAAACCCCCTTGGAGACTGGGAACTCCAGGTGGGCCTTAGCACTTGTGCAATACCTAGAAGGTATGATCCAAAATCTCTCCCTTCCAGATGAGGAGCCTGAAGGCTGGAAGGCCTCATAGCTTTTCACCCAGTCCTTCCTGTCCACCCTGCTGGCCTGAGGCTGCCTCTTGGCCTATTCGAATCTAATCCCATCAGGGGAAGACTTCCAGCATCATGCAGATTGTTGGCATTTTTGAGCTAGTGAAGGGTTTCACAGTCTAATCTGCTGCACATAACCTTGTCTGCTGGGAAAAGATCCCTACGGCAGAACTCAAATCCCTCCTGCTACACTCTCTACTTTCCATTTGTTCTATATTTTCCAAAGAAGCATTGGTTGCCATTCTCTCTTTAATAATCTTTTCGTCTCAGAGGACAGGTCCCATCCCCTCAGCCATCTCCTATCCATGTTAATAATTACAATTCTTTTCATCTTTCCCCATTAGTCTTGTTTCCCAACTCCTAAAATCAGTGCTTTCAAACCACTTCCAAATTCCCTGCATCCTGATGATCTTTGTATTTTAAGAATTATATAAAAATGTATTGAGTAAACATATGAATAGGGTGGCCATAGGGTAATGAGGGTTGACAAAGACATATTAAAAATAATAATGGTAAAATTAATGATGATGATAATATTGAATGCCTATGATGTTCAAGATTTCAGACCAAGGCTTCCACCTTGATATTATCTCATTCAATCCCAGGGTCATGAATATCATAAGACTATTACCATGACCATTTTGCAAATGAAAGAATTAAAGCCCAGAGAGATGAAGTAACATGTTCAAAGACCTCCTCTGTTAATACCAGGAGATGTCCCTAAACGTTTCCATCTTTATACAGAAGGATACAGCATTTTCTGCAGAATCAAGAGAGACCTGAAGAAGCCTATTCAGGGCACCTAGCAAAGTTCCAGGTGTGCAGTAGGTGCTAGGCAAATGCTTATAAAATAAATAGATAAGTAGACTTCATTGCCAGCTTTGAGCATGATACCAGGGATCAATGGACACCATGAACTGAGATCCAGGTGATAACACACAACTCCCAAGCACATCCCTTAAGAAAAGAGTTATGCATTCT
Organism: Graphiurus murinus; assembly: GCA_004027655.1. Taxonomy (NCBI): domain Eukaryota; kingdom Metazoa; phylum Chordata; class Mammalia; order Rodentia; family Gliridae; genus Graphiurus; species Graphiurus murinus. The sequence continues at coordinate 15,909 of PVLC010032618.1, forward strand.
GGCTAAGAAAGAGACCCACCCAGAGAGCTTTGGGGAAAGGAACCACTTCTGTGGGCCCATCTGAAATCTTCCAGGGACATCCAAGATATCTGTACTTGTAGCCAACCCTCTCTAGGTGCTCATGATGCAGAACTGATTTGGTGACACCTTCACCCCTGCTTTGTGCCAAAGAATGGTAACTAAATAGACCATACCCAGTGTACTCCTTGCCTCCAGCTCTGATAAGGTTATCCACAGTGAGGCACAGCAGGAGATCAGGATACACAGGAAAGGGAAGGGAGTGCCTATGCCCTGCACTCTCTTCCTATCACACCACAGGACCGTGGCTGGTTCTTCCACCACCTGCCCCTCAGGATGCCCCATCTCAGCCACCACTCGCTGCCCCTTCAGCCATGGCTTCACCCCATCCCCAGCCCTCCATTTCCCCTGCTGTTATTAGCCTGGGTGCTTCTTTAGCACCCTTTTAGAGTTCTCTTAGCCCTGCTCACACCTCAGAAACAGTCTCTTTGACCACCACTTCTCAGTTTTCCTCTTTGGATGTGCTGCTTCCTGCTGAGGCCCTGACTGGCACTTTGTCTATAAAATTACATTTTTAAAAATCCATGAAATGTGGGATAGAGGGTCACCACGGTCCCCTTTCTAGGGAGCTTGCTGATAAGACCACCCTCAGTACCCTTTATCCTACCACATGGACCTAGAGGCTAGCAATTGACAAGGTCTTTCTTGATGCCAACTGGCTGTGGCAGCCCAGATGTGACTTGTCACATTTTGTTCAAAGAAAGAGGATCCAGCATCTATTGGAGTACTGCTCTGTGCCATCACAAGACTGACTTTAATGACCATATTAAAACAAAAGCCCTTGCACTCTGAGGTTTCCACAGCCAACTTATCAAAAAGCCAATCTGTTTAAGATGGCTCCCTTCACTCACACCCTGCATCTTGGAAGGCTGGGGTGTGGATGAAAGAAATATATGAGGCTTATGGGAATGTGGTTGGGGAGAGAGGGCCAGAATTTTCTCCAAGGTGAAACTCGGGCTTCAATCACTTCCTTTAAAACCTCAAAGTGAAAACTACTCTCAGCCTTAGGCTTTGCCTGTTTTCTACCCAAGCCCAGTAAATCAGCCCATTCACATACCACCCAGACCAGCATTTGCTGAAACAGACCCAGGCCCTAAAGAAACTCAGCCTGAGAATGCTCCCTCCAAACCCAGGCTGGTGTGTGCGAACCTTGGCCAACCTTTCCTAAGCACTTGGCCCAACATGCAGGTCTCTGCCTGGTTTAGGGTTTCATAGTGGCAGTTTCAAAGCCGTCTCATTATTACTGATGACCGGGGCTTGCCGAGAGTAATAGTGTTTTATAGCCCGCCGAGCGGAGGGCCCCGGGAGCCGTGGGGGATTTGCTGCCTCTGAACTCATACAAGGCACCAATCTTGAAGGTGGGTGGAAGCCACATGCTTAGCTGAAGCTGATCTATGTGAAGCTTGCAAAAAACAGACACTCCTCTCCTAAGCTCCCATGCTGAAGCCTGAAGATGGAGGAGAGGTGCCCAGGTATTGCCTCTCCTTCTCCTTGTCTGCAATACCCAGGTGTGGCCTTTCCTTACCTGTGGTTGGAAGGCTCCAGAAAGCTGTGTATAGCTGCCGGGTATTTGGGGGCACATTATTGTTCCAAATCAGATATATTTTGTGTGGCTCTAAATCAGATGTACTTTTCAACTCAACTGGCCACCTGGGCCATTTTGGTCAGACTGAGACTTGAACCCCCCATTCTTGACCAAATCCAATTTCTTTACTGTCACTGTTCATCTCTAGATTATTGGTGTCACAAGAAATTCCCAGAAAAATTAGAGTTGGAGGATTGGGGAAGAAAAGGGCTAATAGTTATTGAGTTTCCAGACATTTTATCCTTGATCACATATAATCTTTGTAGCAATCTAGAAGATAACAGCTATAATTATAATTATTCTTAGAGCTGATACTCAAAGTCTTATGGCTAGAAAGGTTTGTGCAACTCAGAGTCAGAGCCAACCATTGCCCTGTTGTATAGGGTGAGGACAGGAAGATTTATCCATAGCTCACACTCAATTTTATATTCTTCTTTTATTTGCAAAATATGAGAAGAGGAACTAAAATCCATACACCACCTCACCAGTTTCTTTCTTT
>PVLC010032619.1:0-18155 GCA_004027655.1 Graphiurus murinus
AAAAAAAAAAAAAAAAAAAAAAAAAAAAAAAAAAAAAAAAATTGCACCTGTATTCAACATGTACAGACTTCTTTGTTGTCATTATTCCCTCACAATACAGCATAAAACAACTATTTATATTGTATTTACACTGTGGTCCGTAGTATAAGTAGAAATGATGATGATGGTGTGTGTGTGTGTGTGTGTGTGTGTATGTGTGTGTACTGGGGATTGAACCCAGGGGCATTCTACCTCTGAGTTATATCCCCAGCCCTATTTTATTTTTTTATTTGGAAACAGGTTCTCGCTAAGTTGTGAAGGGCCTCGCTAAGTCGCTGAGGCTGGCCTCAGATCTGCTATCCTCCGGTCTCAGCCTCCCAAGTACTGGGATTACAAGCGTTTGCCACCACGCCCAGCTTCTAGAGATGATCTGAAGCATATCCCAGGTTGTGTGTGGGTTCTATGCAAATTCACCATCTTATAGGGACTTGAGCATCCTAAGATTTTGGTATCCACAGGGGGTCTTGCAACCCATCCCTGTGGAGATCAACAGATAACTGTATCCTGTTACAGGAGCAGAAAACAGCCTGAGACACCTGCCTACTTTTGGAAACATTGAACTCCTCAGTCGCTCCATTTGGCTTCTCCGTGTTTCCTGGCTGCACTGACGATTACACACCCACGTCCTGCAGGTTAGTGTCCAGTGGAGATCAAAGTAGCATTGGTGGCAGGGTCGCCTCTGCTCGGCCGCTTTCCTCGTGTCCTAATTCACTGGATCCAAACCAGCAGGGTTTGCATCACCTGACCCTTGCTAAAAGTGCAGAATTCCATGTGGTCAGAAACTGGGGGTGGAGCCCGGCAGCCTGCCCCCCCCCCCAGGTGCTGCTGCACAGAGAGGCCCGAGAGCCACTGCCCAGGCATTCTACCAGCCGTGGGCATCAGTTCCCGCCACCAGCAGCACAGCGCCTCGGGGCATTTGTGTAGGCACAGCTTGCCCTGTACTTGATTTATTCTTGGTACTGGAGATTGAACCCAAGGGCATTCTACCACCAATCCACTCCGCCCCCACCCCCAGCCCTTTTTATCTTTTTTTTTTTTTTTGCGGTACTGAGGATTGAACTCAGGGATATTCTACCTCCAAGCTACACCCCCAGTCCTATTTTTTATTCTTTATTTTGAAACAGGGTTTCACTAAGTTGCAGAGGGCCTCATTAGGTAGCTGAGGCTGGCCAAGAATCCGGATCCTCCGGTCTCAGCCTCCCAAATGCTGGTATTACAAGCGTGTGCCACTACGCCCGGCTCCTTTTTATCTTGAAATAGGGTCTTACTATGTTCCTGAAAGTCCTGTTAAATTACCGAGGCTGGCCTCAAACCTGCAATCCTCTTGTCTCAGCCTCCCAAGTCCTGGGATTGCAGGTGTGTGCCTCCCAACCCAGCACACTGCTTGCTTTATGGATTGCAGAGCCCCTCAACTTTTTCTCTCTGCCTCCCAGGAGAGCATTTGCCCGGAGTCTGCACTTAAGAGACAGCAAACCAGCTTCTCAACCATTTTGCTCAGTCGAAGTTTAATGGAGAAATAGTCATTTCAAACAATCGATCAAAAAGAACAGCTCTTTTACAAACAAGGTACGGCAGTGATGAGCCCCAGCCTTGATTTCACTTGGTTTCCCTTCACCCGGCCTGAGGAGAGGCAAGAGGCAGGCGAGAAGGGAAGACGGGGCCGTTAAAATGTTAGCTGGAGGAATTACAAAAATACACTCTGATGGAGCAACAGGGCTGCGGTAGAACATGCCATGGGAGGGAGGCCGCCAACAGGCAGGAGCTGCAGCCTTGCAGGCTCAGGGCCTCCGGGACGAAGGACTCCGGATTCTCAGCCGGCAGGCCGGGGACTGGACACATGCTGTTTTGGGGATCACCTGGATGCCTGGGGAGACAGAAAGGATTAAAGTGGCAAACCTGATGGTTCTGCTGACCCTGGATCCTATTTGCCCAAGCGTCTGAAGCAATCAAAGGAGGTTAGGAAAAGCAATCGACCCGGTGAAGAGCTCCGAAGGACAGCTTCTTCACTCCCTCCGCTGGCTTGAGTCTACTGCAGGGACTAACAGGAGGTGGGCGGTGACTTGAAAGGCTCAGTGACCGGTCCCCTGCCCAGAGCAGCTCTGCTCCCTGGGACTCAGAGTCTGTGCTGCATCACGGCCTCATGGATAGCTCCTTAAGTCTGATGTCATTCGGACCTGCCCATGAGTGACCGGTGCCTAGAAGGGTCAAGGTCAAGACCTGAGGCAGCAGAAAAGAGGACAGTGTAGGGTCAGGGAAAGGGAGTCACCCAAGGCGACTGTGCCCTTTCCATAGTCGTTCCTAGGGCAGGCCTGCATATTGCCCCCCCCCCCCCCAGGACATAATTCCACTGTCTGAATAGGTTCTTTATCCACCCCAGTGCCAGGCAGCCTCATTCCCCAGCCTTCTGGGCTTGGAGTGGGGTCGGATGTCTTGGAAGACAAGAGCGGCGTTGGCCGCAGGAGTCAGCGGGGCTGGGGGAAGCCCTAACGTGCAGAGGGCAGGTCTGTGGTGTACCTGTGAACAGAAACAAGGCTTCCTTCTGCTGCCTGTGATAGGCTCATTAATACACACCCACACTGCAACCCAGCAGCAGAGAGGGGGCTGCAGGAGGGGGAGGGACAGCCATCCATCAAACCCAAGCGAGCCGTTCATGTCCCCGGGGTTCCCACAAGAGCTTTGCCTTTGAGCAAAGCAGCAGAGGAGCCAGTTACCAGCTTCATTTCAGCACCTCTCAGTTGGAAATATAATAGAAAATCAGAAAGAAACCAATCACCTGGATAGTTTTCTCAAATAAATTCATTCCTGCTAATGGGACTGATATTTATGTATGTAGGTACTGGGGATTGAACCCAAGGGTGTTCTACATCTGAGCTACACCCCCGGCCTTTTTTTTTTTTTTTTTTTTTTAATCTTGAAGTAGGGTCTTACTATGTTGCTGAGGCTGTCCTCAAACCTGCCATCCTCCTGTCTCAGTGTCCTAAATGCTGGCATTACAGGCGTGTACCACCAGGGCAGGCAACTAATGAGACTGATTTTAAGTTGTATTTTGGTAAAGAAAATTGTTATGCTTCAGAATTAGACATGGGCTTTGGTGTCCCTTACGAGCAACTCCGTGGAACGTCTTTAAGATTTAAAAGAATCCAATCCATACTAGTTCTGAAAGATTCACTATTAGGGACTGTACAGATATGGCTTAGGAAAAAAAATAGAATGCTCGTGAAGGATACAAGAGCACAACTTCAAAAAACGGCGCTGGTTCACTCGGGACCTTTGGAGATGAGTCATTCTGCGAAAATAAACACAACAGCCTTCTCACGACGAAGGCGCGCGTTCATATTTGGTGAGGGACTTGTCGCAAACGAGCTTGCCTGCTAGCCAAGTGCTACATGGGCCGCCTCCAGGCCCCGGAGATGAGCTCTGGACTAATAGGCCTCGCGGGCAGAGCGTGAGCGACACGCTACCTTCAATGTGTGGGGCGCAACACAAGAGAGCTCAGGCGGGCGTTTTCCTTTTATATTGGGGAACAGCCCCCACTGGGGGAGTGCTGGTTTGTTCTTGCATTAGGCCAAGTTTCTAGGCTGTTTAAAGGAAACAGTGTGGGACTCTGCACATGATCCTATTCTGACATGCAGGATTAAAGCACATATACTCGGTAGCTGAGATTTCAGAAAATCCCACTGTGCTAGTTCCCAGTGCTACTCAAAGTTCCGTGCTGATGGATGGGATAAATGGAGTTGAGTTTGGGAATGCCTGGGCAATAAAAGGGGTGTTCGCTCTGTGTCATCTGATATGTATTGTATGTGCTTGTATAAGCTAGCCCATGAGGTGGGGCGGGGAGGGGGGCAGAGGGGAAAAAGCAAGGAGGAAAGCAGAAAGGAACAAGCGCCAACGAAATAAAAACCACCTCCTGAAAAGAAGCAAGACACGGGGCGAGGAGAGGCAGCTGCTAGTCCACATTTGAACAGCTGCTGGGTCAGTTGGGCCAAATTCTGCCCGGTGGCCAGGTCCGGCTGGGTGGTGATGTCCCCAGATTGGTCTTTCTCAAGATGGTGGGATGGACAAATGGTGCTTTTGCAAGCAAGAGAAGCAGAAAGCAGAACTCCTAGTCCTACCAAGAACTCCTTGGCCGGGGTGGGGGGAAGTTTAAGGGTTTCCGTGGAGTCCAGTCACCTTGAGATATAAGTAAGGGGGAACGGGACGGGGAGAGGCTAGGCGAGCTGTCTTTGAAGGTGAAAGAGCAACATCAGATCTGCAGCAAGCAGCTGAGCGTAGGTTCAGCCATGGGCTTTTAGAGAGAGAAAGTCTCTGAGGAAAAGCCAGCTGAATGGTTGCTATGGCAACCGGATAAGAGAATTGGTCCACTTATCTGTCCCCATAGTAACTAAGCTCCCGGAGAGCTATAGAGGAATTAGTTATCTTAACATACTACTATTATCCCCATGGTAACCAATCTCTAAACGGGAGTGGTCAGCCTCCAGGAGCAATCACAGGGAAATCTTTGCTCCCAAGAGAAAAAAGTAGGCAGGAGGTAGAGAGGTGAATTGCCCTTGCAAGCCTCCCAGGAGCTGGAGTCCTTAAGATAGGTGTGTGTGTGTGTGTGTGTGTGTGTGTGTGTGTGTGTGTGTGTGCCGGTGCATGTGAATGTGTTTGGGGCTAATGTGCTTCTGGGTCCGGGAAGAAGGCTACGACAGCTAGGTATGTGAGGTCTCTTCCTGCCCCCAGCTCCTCCGTGCCCAACTCACTCATGGATAGCAGTGGCCGCTGCAGCTGGGAGGGGCTCCCCTTCCGGCTACACATTACCATTCTGGTGCAGGGTGCGTCGGCGCTGGCTCGACTGCAAGCTCAGGACCAGGTACTGTCTCATAAACTCACTGAACCGCTTCTGGTTGGCCAGCTTCCGGGCCGACTTCCGGGCCCCGGTGAAGCCCCCAAACCGCTTCTGCAGCTGCTTCTGCTCCGCCTCGCCAGCCTCCTCTGTGCCAGGCTCTGGGTCTTCCGGCGCCGGGAACAGGCTCCGGACTCGGGGCATTCGCTTCAGATGCTGCATCTCCGACGCTCTCGGCTGGTCAAGAGTGGCCGCTGCGAGCTCTGGGTCAGCGGGGCTGAGCTGCCCGGAGCCCCTTGCCACGATCTTGGTGCATGGAGTCCACAGAGAACCGGGGAAGACCTTCTGTTCACACTGGAGGATGCACATCTGCACGGACAGGAGGGAGGAAGGAGAAAGAGGGATCTCTGTTAGTCAAGGCCAAGGAGTGGTCTGAACCATCAGGATCTACCAATGCAAGCGCTGTACAGCAGTTTTACCTATGGTTTTTAGGTGTGTGTGTGTGTGTGTGTGTGTGTGTGTGTGACTAGGGATTGAATCCAGGAGCATTTTACCTCTGAGTTAAAACCCCAACCCTATTTTATTTTATTATATTTTTAAATTTTGAAACAGGGTCTCACTAAGTTGCTGAGGCTGGCCTCAAACCTGTGATCCTCCTCTCAGCCTCCCAAGTAATGGGATTACAAGCATGCGCCGCCACGCCTGGCTTACATATGGTTTTGTTTAGGTTCATGGAATTTTAGAGTTGGAAAGGAACAGAGAGCCATCTGGCCCAGCTCTGTCATTTTACCGTAAAGAAACCAGGGCTCGGAGGTGATCTTATTTACCCTGGGTCAGTAGCAAGTTACCACGGAACGGACGCACCCCAAAAAACACCCCGCTATATCCCCAGCCAGGCTTTTGGATAAGTGTCACCCAGCAAGAAGGATTTCATTTTGTCCTCTCATTGGGCTTGAGGAAGGTCAGATTGGTTAAAGAAATTGGGGGTGTGAAAGTATTTAGAAAATCTGCAGGTGCATTTTAAGGTCGCCGTGTAAAGGTCAACCCTGGCGATATTAATTTTTCATCCCGCATACAGTAGGCATTGCTGTCAGTGCAACATGTTTAGCAAACGAGGCTCCGAGTCTTTGGGATGCAGACAGGTGGGGCGTATAGGGGTTGACCTGTCAATCACTTCTAGGGAGGGAGGAAGGAATCCCACCATCAGATGCGAGCCAGGTAGACCTCTAGTGGAGACCCCCCCACCCCGCCTGCCATGACACTTCTCCAGCCCCTCTGGTCCTGCCCTTCTCCTGTTGTCTCTGGTTGGGTGTCCTGTCCTGGAAGCCTCCACTTCCAACTTTTTTTTTTTTTTTTTTTTTTTCTATTTGCTGGTTTGGTTTCAGCCCCAATTCTCCTGGTTCTGTCCTTAGATGAAAGTCTCCCTTCAGTCTGACTGCACCATCTCAAAAAGGCAGGTAGCTAGCTGCCCAGCCCTTCACGGAGCCATGAAGCTGGTGCCCGGCTCCCAGACCGCCTTCTGGAGCCTTCCAGAGCCTTCCAGAGGTTGCCGACTTCCCATGTGTATCTACCTCCCTCTCCCCCACCCACAGAACATCACTTTCCTCCTGCAGGCCGCAGACAGGTTTCTCAATCTCCTCCATAACCAGAGGGGACCAGAGATGAGGATGGAGACAGTCAGGTGGGGCCCCCTGTCTTTATGGAGCCAGGAAGAATATTCTTTCCCTTTCTTCCTCCCTTCCTCCAGCTTCGTGTGGAGAATGGGGGTACTTTGGCTGGTGCTCTGTTGTCATCTTGAGACCATGAGGTGATTCAGAGGGTGGAAGTCATCTGAGCACAGACGCCATGCTCAGGCCCAGGAGAGACAGGAGGAGCCTGCAGCTGCCATCTTAGCCCTGGACTCCCTTAAGCCACTGCTACCTTAGGTCTTTGATGCTAGTGGGTGAATTTAACTTTTATCTTGCAAGATAGGAATTAAACCTGCCCACTCTGAGTGCCCCTCTGCTCGGTCTCTCTGTTCCTCTCTGGATGGTGCCTCCTTCCCCAGTTGACCGAGGTGCGGAACCCTAGCCACAGCTTTACTCCTTTCTCAGCCCCTTCCCCCATTCTGCTTAGTGACACAGGTCCGCCTCTGCCTCCCACCCCTCTGTCACTGCCCAACTGCCCCTCCGGTGACAGTGGCTTCCCAGCTGATCTCTCTTCTCTATCTTTGTCCCCTGAGTCCATTCGAGGTCCCTGGAAGGATGCTCTTCCTGAAGAATGACTCCAATCACATCGTTATTCTGCCCACAACTGTCTGAGATTTTTTTTTTTTGGTCTGTAAAATAGCTCTAAACTTCTAAGATGAATATTCAAGTGCCTCTGCCATCTGGTCAGGCCCTCCCACCTTTTTTCCTTTGGGGTACTAGAGATTGAACCCAGAGGTGCTCTACCTCTGAGCTCTACCCCCCAGCTCATTAAAAAAAAAAATCAATTTTGAAACAGGACCTCACTAAATTGCTGAGAGTCTCAGTGAGTTGCTGATGCTGGCTTCGAACCTGTGATCCTCCTGTCTCAGCTTCCCAAATACTGGGATTACAGGCATGTGCCACCAAGCCTGGTAATAATTGTAATATATTCTAAGGCAGAATATAACAAGCTAAAAAAAAAAAAAAGAATATAACAAGCTAAAGACCACATCTTATTCATGCTTGAGTCCCTTCTATGAGTCTTCACCTTCTAGTAAATAGCAGACACTCTGTGAAATTCCATTAAACACTTGTAATTCCAGTACTTGGGAAGCTGAGATAGAAGAATCACAGGTTCGAGGACCGCCTCAGCAAGTAGTAAGACTCTCATCAACCTAGTGAGATAAAAAAAAAATCAAACTGGGGGTATAGTTCGAAGGTAGAATGCCTCTGGGTTCCCCCCTCCCCTCCCCACACAAATTCCATTAAACAGACATTCTAGCACATGGAGACATTAGGTTGTCATAATGCGTGTGTCTGCCAGTGCCACCTAGTGGCCAAATGTGCTCATACACGAACACAGACCATTTTCCAGCCCAAACGTCTGCGACCGTGAATTTGAGACACCTGCTCTACAGTTCGTGGAAACACAGAGAAATGAGCAAGCCAGTGTGGAGTTCTGGAGCTGGAAGGGAACTTTGGGCACAGGTGGTCCCGTCCTTGCAGAATAGGAGCCCCAAATGCTTGCCGGCTTGTGCGGCTGCCCTGGTTTACAGAAACAGGTGGAAGAGTTCAGTCTAGAAGCTACAAGAGCTTCTATAAGCCCCTGGGTTTCTAAGCCCAGATGGTAATTAGGTTTTGTGTCAATCAGAGGAAATGGAATTTTATGATCAAAGCAGACGCCACAGTCTGTACCTAGGTTGACAACGCTGTTGGGTACATTAGATGCTAACCAAATCATCTCAACTCTTGATTCAGGGGAAGGTTTGGGGAAATTATGAGGACTCCAAATACAGAGCAGCATTTGTAGCACCAGATGGCCATATGAGCTTAATGCCCAACCCTCAGGGCTGGGGGCCTCACCAGCCTCTTCCCAGAGACGGGTTAATGGCTTGTTAAGTGGACTGGACACATTTCGCAGTCCACGCCGATGACATCGCTATATTAAGCCAAAGTTGGCACGAGCATCTGGAGTCCCAGACTGGTGCCAAATTGATCTGTAGAGCAGGGCTTGGGAGGGGACGGAGCAAAGGGCCGTTTGGATGTCGGGGTCGAGGATTAGGGTCCAGGCTGGGGCTGGAGCTCAGTGGTGGAGCGCTTGCCTCGCAGGTGTGGGATTCTGGGTTCCATCCCCAGCACCAGAAACAAACAAAAACCAAGCAGAGGAGGGTACACAGGGGCGGGGGCAGGCCCAGGGGCCCTTTGGAGGGAAGAGCCGGGCGAGCTCCAGCCTCGAACAAGTCAAACCCCTTCTGCCCAAGAATGTGTGTCAGCTGCGTACTCCAGAAGGTCCTGCTAGAACAGCCAAGGGCTAGCCCTAGTAGGGCCGCAGATGAACGGCACAGAGGAGAGCCATGCGAGAAGCAAATCACCTACTAAGAGTTTTCATTTAATGAAGAGAGAAAGAGCAGCCAGAAGGTAGTTGTTATGCGACAGAGTTTTAGGAGGTTTCATTTATTTGTTTAATTAATTAATTTATTTTGGGTACTGGGGATTGAACCCAGGGGCATTCTACCTTTGAATTCCACCTCCCCAGCACTATTTCAGTTTTAAATTTTGAAACAGGGTCTCACTAAGTTGCAGAGGGCCTCACTAAGCTGCTGAGGCTGGCCTTGAACCTGTGATTCTCCTGTCTCAGACTCCCAAGTACTGGGATTACATGCATGTACCACCACGCCCAGCTTTTAGGAGGTTTTAAATCTATTTTCCCAGACTGTTTCTTGGGGATGAGTTGCCCTTGTCTCTGATACAACTCAGCAAATCTAGTTTTTTTTTTTTTCTTCTTCTACTTGAATTCCTGGGATAAAGCACCATTCATAATTAGGTGAAAGGCCAGGACATTGTGAGTGGTTTGGTAATACGAGTTATTTACCAACCCAAATTATAGTCTAACGAAAAGCCAGCTATACTTGGGCCATCTACCGGGAGTAGAACTAGAAAAAATTCACAGTGAAGCCACGGGTGCAAGGGATCCTGGGACTCGCTCAGGACTGTGAGTCATCTGGAGGAGAGACTGGGGAGGTGACCCTTGCTGAACTAGGAGCCCCCCTCCAGGTTAAAAGTAAATACAACCTAGAAACAAAAATGAGCAGGCGGCCAGGCCTGGGGGTGGGCACCACGGGCACCGTCAGGCCTCTTTCCCTGATTGAAAGGCTTGCATGGGTCCATTTTCAGAATTATTCCAAAGAAGTCAAACCATGAGTATTGTCTGGAAGAGACAACCATGAGGGAAGAGATGGAATCAGGCTCCAGAGTCTTCACGTCTCTGGAAGCTGCAAACGTAAGAACCGAACAGTGGCCAAGGCGCCCGGGGGAGACCGAAGGTCTCAGAGCCTGACGGTTCCCACAGAACCTGTGCACCGAGCGGCACACTCGGAGCCCCACTCCACCCCACATGTTGGGAAATCCTCAGGGTCGGAGACCCCAGGGACGCACCGAGTCGGGTTTGGGAGCCCAGCACAGCTCGTGCGCTTCACCCAGAAAGGAGAATTTCATTTTGTTCTCTCATCTGGCTTGGGGAAGGTCAGACTGGTTAAAGAGATCGGGGATGTGAAAGGAGGTAGTCCATCTGCATGTCTATTTTAAGGTCACCGTAAAGGTCAGCCCTGGTGGTGGTACTTTTTCATCCTACATGGCAGACTTTGTTATCTGTGTATCATTTATAGCAGAGGTAGGTCCAGGCAGGTTATGTAGGGCTGACCTGCCATCCACTTCCGGGGGGTGGGGGAGGGATCCTGTGATCAGATGACAGTCAGGGTGACCTAGCAGGGACTCCCTGAGGACCCCCCCGCCTGACATGACACTTCTCTAGCCGCCCTGCCTGGTCTTGACTCGGCCCCACCCTCCGCCAGGAGTCTCTGGTTGGGGGTGCTGGAACCCTCCATCTCTAGCTTCTCTTCCTATTAGCTGTGTTGGCCTCACCCCATCTCTGTTCTCTGTACTTTTGTGTCAGCCAGGTGAACCCCACTTCAGCCCAGCCTTGCTGTGGCAAGTCTGAGTGTTCTCGTACCAAGGGAAACTGAATCTGTGCTTCCACGTGTGAGCAGGATTTAACAGAGGGAGGAGGAGGAGAGCAGGCCTGTGTGAGCGGGCAGGATTTCCCGGGAACTGTGGACAGTGGCTGAGAATGTCGGGATGGTGGGGGGGGGCTGGAGAGAGGATGTCCGGAATGCAGCCTGGGGGAATGGAGGGAGGCCGGGGTGTGTAGGTGGGATCCCAGAAGGAGAGGGGACACGGTGCACCAAGCAAGGCATCTTGGTCATCCCTTATATTTAGGGGGTGGGGCGAGGAGCCGCAGCCACAGTATAGGAGACTGGAAGTGGTCAGAGAGGGAGGAGGCTGTGGAGGAGGGCAGAGAACCACTCTAGGATAGGGAGGCGGGGACTAGCAGGGTCACTGCTGGCCAGAACACGGGCTTGGCCCGGGGCTGCAGGAGCTTGGTGCCCGTCTGTGCTGTGGAGGCTGTGAATCTGTTACTCGGGCTGGGAGACCTTAGACCAACAAGGACACTGGCTTCTACGCTTGCATGTTTGCCTTAAGGAATAGTAACTGCTTTCGGTTGTTTTGAAAAGCTCAGGGGTTTGAAACACGGCAGCTTGAAAGTTTAATCAACTTCAAAGGAAAAAGAAATAATTGAATTATACTGGATTTAATGGGAGAGGAATGACTAGCTAGGCTGGAATTAAAGAAGGTGAGAGAGCAGTTTATTTAAGGAATAAGAAGGTAACACTGGATTTGCAGCTCAGGTGGGAAATTTAAAATAGAAGAGAGCATTTTTAGATATCTGAATGTTCATTGTAGAATCCTGCAGTATCAAAAATAAAGGACGACATACGTATTCAGCAGGCAAGGAATGGTTAAAGAAAATTTTCCATATTCATGGAAAGAAATAACTGCAAATAATATTTAAGAGCATTGAAAGAAAATAAAAATAAGAGAAAAAAATGACATTGGGACACTATTCTGGTATGCTATGGAGGGTGAGGAAAAAAGGTAGAATTCTTTCTCTGACTGCTGGAATAAACACTTTTCTTTTTCTTGTTTTGATGCTGGGGATTGAACCCAGGGGTATTCTTTCTCTCAGCTTTTCTTTCTCCTTTTCCCTAGGCCCCCCTTTTTATTATTATTATTTTTTTTATTTTGAAACAGGGTCTTGTTAAGTTGCTGAAGGTCTTGCTAAATTGCTGAGGCTGGTCTCAAATCTGCAATTCTCTTGTCCCAGCCTCCCAAGTATTGTATTGGGATTATAGTCATGCAACCCTGTGCCCACTTTAGATTTCCTTCCTTCCTTCCTTCCTTCCTTCCTTCCTTCCTTCCTTCCTTCTTTCCTTCCTCTCTTCCTTCTTCCCTCCCTCCTCCTCCCTTCCCCCTCAATACTTTTCTGAATTTGCCAATCCTCTAAAACAAGAACGCATTATTTTAATACTACAAACAAAAGGGCAGTGCTGTCAGGGCTTTGTTTGAAAGTGTTACAGTGAAAGGCTCCCAAGGGTTCCCGGTCAGAAGATATCGCATCTGTTTCCTCCGGGCCACGTGGCACTGGACAAGTCCTGTGACCTCTGGGAGAGCTCGAGGTTCTCAGCCGGGGTTTGCTTTGGAGGAGAGGGAGGAGATGGACGGATGGATGGGGAAGAGCGACTCCCCCCCACCTACCTCCACGTCGAAGCTGTCCAGGACCGGGCGGAGCTCTTCCCGGCAGGTGAGGCAGTCCCTTGGACAGCTGCTGAGCACACTGGAGAGGAGGCAGAGCAGCAGGAGGTCACCGAGCAGGGTTTTCATGGTGCAGGAGCAGAAGGAGAGATGCTGGAACACATGAGGATGTGGGGCCATTAGTACAGCCGTTCCAGGAGGCCAGGCAGCCTGGGCGGGAGATGCTAATTTGGGGGATGCAGGAAATTATACCTCAGCAGGGACGGTGCCAGGGAGATTCACCTCCTAGGAGGGAGTAGATTGTCAAGGGTGCAAGTGGCCTTCTCCTGATGTTCACCTAGGACTAATATTTCATGCACAGGTCAGGTCTAGGCTCCTGGGGGGGGGGGCCCTGTGATGGCTGCCACTTTAGCTGGCCTCCGGGCCATTCTGAGAGTGGCTGTGAGGTGGTGGAGTCAGCTTTCCTGAGAGCTCAGGCCATTGCTGTGCAGCTGACCAGTGTGTGGCTTCAAGTCAACCTCTCTGAGCTTCAGTTTCCCTCACTATAACAGTAGCCATGCAAGGTGGTGCATGCCTGTAATTCCAGTACTTGGGAAGCTGAGACAAGAGGATCAAAGGTTCAAGACCAGTCTCAACAATGTAGTGAGACACTCAGCAACTTAGTGAGACCCTGTTTCAAAACAAAAAAATAAAAATGGGCCGAGGGTATAACTTGGAGGTAGAATGCCCCTGGGTTCAATCCCCAGCACACTTGCCCCCCCCCAAAAAAGGAGGGGGTAGTGGTGCCTGTCTTGTCATAGGCTGTTAGGAAGATGAAATGATCTCTGTGGGGTTTGCAAAGCGCTGTGCAAGTCAGATGAGCAAAGTCGAGACTCATTAGTGACTCAAGCCCTCCCTGCCCTCCTCCCCAGCATTTCCTGGCTTGACTGGGATGCCCATGCCCCCAGAGCCACTCTCCCAGGATATTTCTCTAGTTTCCTTGTGACCTAGTGTCAGAGTCTGAATGTTTGTGTCTCTCCAAAATTCACAAGTTGAAATCCTAACCCTAAAGTGATGGAATTAGAAGGTACGAGGCCTTGGGAGACGAAGTTGTTGGGAGTGAAAAGAGCCCCAGAGAGCTCAATGCTGCCATACTTCATGTGAGGGTTCAGCAAGAAGGTGAGCCAGGAACGGGCCCTCGCTAGACAATGATGTGGTTGGCATCTTGACCTTGGATTTCCCAGCCTCTACAACTGTGAGGAATACATTTCTTGTTTATAAGCCACTCGAGCTATGGCGTTTTGTGATAGTATGAACAGATGGAGACAGTTGGCTTCCTGAGCAGAGGACCATGATGTTCACCTTGTCTTTCCGTGCCAAGCACAGGACCTAGCATACTGAACTGTTTATAGCAAAATGAACAAAGAAACTATTTTGAACAGTAGCTCGCACGACTAGTCAGTTAGGCTGGTAGTTTACAATCTTTAGGCAGGACTGCCTGAAAGATGTGTGTAGTTTCTCTTTAAAATTTCTCCTTGGACCAAGCCTCTTGAATCAGAAAGCTTCTCCCTTGGACTACATCATGGGTCCCTGTCGAACCATCTTTACTTGGAAGACCTTTCAGGAAATAAAAAGTAATAGGGTTGTATACATTTGTCCAAATGCATCAAATTGTCTATTTAAATTCTGTGCATTTCACTGTATGCAACTTTTCCTTGAATAAAGAGTTTGGCGTAGAAAAGCAAAGCACAAAAAATAAAGAGTTTGGTGTAGAAAAACAAACAAATAAAAAAGCAAAAACAAGCCGGGCGTGGTGGCGCACGCTTGTAATCCCAGCATTTGGGAGGCTGAGACCGGAGGATCCGGGTTCGCGGCCAGCCTCAGCTAACTAGTGAGGCCCTCCGCAACTTAGTGAGACTCGGTTTCAAAATAAAAGAATAAAAAATAGGGCTAGGGGTATAGCTCGGAGGTAGAATGCCCCTGAGTTCAACCCCCAGTGCCGCAAAAAAAAAAAAAAAAAAAAAAAAAAAAAAGCAAAAACAATTGCTTTTTTTTAAAATCAGACTACCCTGTGAATAAGTATGTCGTCTTGTTACTTGAATGGAGTCTGCAGACCAGCTGGGATGCTGCTGGAAATGCAGATTATCTGGCCCCACCCCATGGCCACTGAATCAGGATCCGTGATTCCCAAAGGATGCTTATGTTCAACAAAGTTTGGGAGGCGCGATTACGAGAAAGATGTTAAATGGAGCTAGCCCAGGGGAGGAAGGAGGGAGCTGCAGTTGAAGCACCAGTGGCCACAATGGCTCTTCTTGTATATTATGGAAGTATTTCAGATCCAGGAAATGGCAACGACAGGGGTGTTCAGTGAATGTTTGTTAAGTCAAGGAGTTGACATTCAATGTGGGTTTTGGAAATGAGCAAGAGTTTGCCAAGAGGGGACCTGGGAGACCCAGGAGACAGCATTTCCAAAGGTACCTGGAATCAGGATCACAGCTGGATGGTGGGGGTGGAGAGCAGACAGCGGTACCCGGCCAGCTGCCCACACTCCCCAAGGTAAGCCCCTGCCGAAAGGGTCCAGATGGACAGGTCTTGTTTGCCCTCCTGGATGCATTGCCCTTTATCCTTCAGATGATGGCATGTTTTGGGCTGATGCATAACCAACACAAACATCTATATCCATGAACGTATCTCAAATGCAATTTGTTTTCTTCTCTATCCCAAGAGCCAGCGCCTTAGTTGAGATTTATTACCTTATTATTGCAATAGCCTCCTAATGAGTCCACCTAACGATCTGGCCTCCCTCCAAGCCATCTCCAAATCTGATAATGTCACTTCATACTTAAAATAATTCTATAATGCCCATGGCTGTGAGGAGGAATTCCGGGGTCTTGGCTGAGCCCCGGCTCCTCCTCATCTTCTATCACAAGACCTTGAGTCACTTTTAGTCCCAGGGAATGCTGCTTCAGGCTACAGCAGGCTGTCCATGTCTTTGTAGCTTGGGATTGGCTGAGCCCTCTGTCCAGAATGCAAATCTCCATCTCTTACCTCATCCTCACTCAAGAGTGACTGCAAAGCCATCTGCAACCCCTGGTCAGATCTAGATCCTTCTCCTCTGTTGCTGTGGCACCTCAAGGTGGCTTCCTGCAGTGGGAGCAAATGCCTCTGGGCCAGCACATCTGTCACACGGCACGCCAGACCCACCACCAGCTGTGTAATGTGTATTTCCCCATTTGCTCAATTCTAGGGACTCCTGGGTTCAGATCCTAGTTCTGCAACTGGCTGGTTGTTCTTAGCCTCTCAGCTCCTCATCCTTAAAAATGGGACAATTTAACTGGGCGTGGTGGCCCACGCTTGTAATCCCAGCATTCGGGAGGCTGAGACCGGAGGATCCGGGTTCGCGGCCAGCCTCAGCTACCTAGTGAGACACTCCGCAACTTAGTGAGACTCGGTTTCAAAATAAAGAATAAAAAATAGGGCTGGGGGTGTAGCTTGAACGTAGAATGCCCCTGAATTCAATCCCCAGTACCACACACACACACACACACACACACACACAAAAAGGGACAATTTGATACCTAGCTCATATGGCCAATGGTGTGAGTTTGTTAGTGAGCAGTTAAAATAGCACCTGGCACATAACAAACTCTTTATAAAAGAAAGCTCAGCACGTAGCATTGACTTCATAACATGGTCACTGATTCTCACAGCACTTATACTCTATCCTGTAACTTTGGGCTTATTTGTCTCTTTCTCCCACCAGACTAAGACATACCAGGAGGCAGAAACCCTGTCTTGTGATTCTTTGTATTCCAACACCCAGCAGAGGGCACAGGACTTCAGAGATGCTCAGGAGAAGTTTGACAAGTGAGAGCGGAGGATCTTGGGAGCCCTCTTCCATCTCTTCAGCAAATGCAGCAAATGGGGACCATCTGGGAGCAGCCACTCTGTGGGTCTCCAGTGCTCCTGGTACAGAGGCCATTTCAGGACCGGTGTACTCACAGACCATGTCTCCGGGAAACTCCCAGTTTGAACAGTAAGAGGCAGGAACTAGTTTTGTTCCAGATCAAGGCAAGAAGCCACCGTAAGCTGGAACGTGAGTGGGTATCTTCTGGTATGAGGCTGGTCACAAATGGCCAGCGGGCATGGCTGAGAAAGTGTCCCGTGCTAGGTCTGTGCAGGTGAAGTAGGAGTTGGTAGACAAACCCTTCTTCGGAGGTGAAAAAGGATCTCAAGTCCCAAATAGCCACTGTCTATAACAACTGCTCTAGAACACAAGCCAGTCTCAAATGGAGGAATGCCTGAATCTTTTCTTTGGTTTAGTTTGAGAATCACCTTTACATTTCTTATTCTACTCAGTTTCCGTCTTTCTAATCAGGAGACATTTTGGTAGGGTTTGTCCGGAACAGCGTGGCTGTGCCCTCGACAGCCACATGATGGCAGTGGCTGTATGTCATAGGAGAAAGGGAAGCCAGGTGGAAAGGGGCTGTTTTCTTTCCTTCCTGCAATACATAATACGCACATGAGCCGAGTTGATACGCTGTGACAGATGTTAATGAAATGCTCTCCTGCTGAGGATTTTCATGAACTTCGTTAATCGAGGCAACTCACACTCGAGAAATGTTTGGAGGTTTGACTAATATTTGTTATCTCGAATTCTGGGCAATGGGATTTAGAGGTGAGGAAAAGAAAAGAGATGAGGTCCTGGACATTCAGTGTGCTCTATTTGATAGCCTGGCTGCATGACAAACATGAGGGCTCTTTGGTTTGGCTTTTCTTTTTTTTTTTTTTTGCGGTACTGGGGATTTAACTCAGAGGTATTCTACCTTCAAGCTACACCCCCAGCCCTATTTTTTTATTCTTTATTTTGAAACCGAGTCTCACTAAGTTGCGGAGTGCCTCACTAGGTAGCTGAGGCTGGCTGCAAACCCGGATCCTCCGGTCTCAGCCTCCCAAATGCTGGGATTACAAGCGTGTGCCACCACGCCTGGCTGGTTTGGCTTTTGATGAGACCTTACCAAATCGACTTGGCTTTTGCCAGGACCCCTCTGCTGGTCTGTGACCAGAACCTCTTGTCCAGTCCCCAGTCTCCTTTCTGTTCTATGCTCACTTTTAACGCGGCTCCATCTATTATTTGGAAATCATCTATACCCAATATGATCCATTCTCCCTCGCAACTCAAAGAATCCACAAAGCAGGAATAACAACACAGTCCCATCTGCCAGGTAGTTCGTGATCTTTAAAAGGGATCACTATAAGTGAGAGCTCAAAAAAATATGAAAGCATCCTTCCCAACAGACATTTGTACTTTTTGTCCTCACAATACCTTGTACATTCTGTGCTAGGTAAAGTTTGATTTTGAACTTTGAAAACTCAAGAGATGTTTTTTAATTTTTAAGAAGTCTTAATAACCTGGCGTGATGGCGCACGCTTGTAATCCCAGCATTCGGGAGGCTGAGACCTGAGGATCCGGGTTCGCGGCCAGCCTCAGCTATCTAGTGAGGCACTCCACAACTTAGCGAGACCCGGTTTCAAAATAAAGAGTGAAAAATAGGGCTGGGGGTATAGCTCAGAGGTAGAATGCCCCTGAGTTCAATCCCCAGTAAAAAAAAAAAAAAAAAAAAAAAAGAAGTCTTAATTATATCCATGTGCCGGCTTAAAGCTCTATACACATGTTGATGTCAGTTAGAATGAAGGTAATTAGTTAATTCATGAGTTATATTTACATTTAAACCTGATACTTTGTGTGTCTTTGGGCAAGTTATTTCACCTCCAAGGGCCTCAGTCTTCTCAACTGCAAGATGAGAATAATGACAGGTATTTTTGATACCCAGCCATTGTGACCAGCAGTAGATAGAATTTACCTGAGTATATTTGAATTTTACAGGGCTTGTGTTTCATCTGTGAGCTAAGCTCAGCTGACCATTCAATGTAGCAATGCTATAATCAGGCCATTTTGTATTGACTAAAGACATGTTTAATTACCTTTTATTTAG
>PVLC010032620.1:0-18060 GCA_004027655.1 Graphiurus murinus
AGGGTCTCCAGATGAAAAGGAGAGATCCTCGATAAGCATTGAAGTTGATTTAATTGTAGTGGACGCAGGGGGCAGAGGGACGCCCTCAAGCAAGTGATGTAATTACACAATCATATCAAGGTCACTCACCGAAGTGAACCTGAGGGGGAGGGAAGGGGAGGGGATTGGGGTGGGAATCGGGGAAAGGGTCAAATGAGAAATGTGCAATATGTGCAAATATGTTGTTAACAACCCGTACTTAACAAGGATGTATGTTATATTGCACGAATTACTACAATAAAAAAAAAAAAATGAAATGGGAAATCTAAACAGCCTGTAAAAACAAAAGAAATTTAACTTACAATTTAAAAACTCCTAAAAAAGAAAACTTTAGGCCCAGAAAGTTTTACTGGAAAATTCTACCAAATATTTAAGGAAGAATTAGAATAAATTCTATAACTCTCTTCCAGAAAATAGAAATGGGTTGGGAGAGAAATTTTCCTAATTCATTTTATGAAGCTAGTATTATTATAATATAAAAACCAAACAAAGACAGCAAAAAGAAGGAAGGTAAGAAAGGAAAGAGGAAGCAAGTGAATGAAAGAAGGAAGAAGAGAAGGAGGAAAGTCACAAAACAATATCCTTAATAAATATAGACTCCAAAATCCCTGGCAAAATATTAGCATATAGGAATCAGCAATCTATAAAATTAATTATAGACTATGGTCAAGTGGATTTATTCCAGGGATGCAGGACTAGTTCTAAATTAACATAACTATCTCACTTTCTATCTAAAAAAGAAAAGTCATATGATCTCATAAGTCGTTGCAAAAAAGCATTTGAAAAAAATCAAGCATCCATTCATGATAAAAATTTATTTATAAAAAATGGGGATAAAAGGATATTTCCTCAACTTCATAAAAGGTATCTATTGAAACCTACAGATAACATTATATTTAATGGTGAAGACTGAATGTTTCCTCCTAAGATTGGGAGCAAGAAGATGTCTGCTCTCACTGTTCTTATTTGACATAATGCTAGATGTGCTAGATAGTGCAATAAGGTAAGAAAAGGAAATAAAAGGCATACAGATCAGAAATGAAGAAGTAAAACTAACCCTATTTTGTAGATAGCATGATTTTCTATGCAAAAAAGGCTTTAAAATTAATTACAAAAACATTTCAATGAATTAATAAATGATCTCAAGAAGTTCCCAGGATATAACATAAACATACAAAAATTAATTGTATTTCTTGCAAATAAAACTTATCTCACTCCAGCCAAAGTGGCAATCGTCAAGAATACAAATGGCATACAAATGGCAATACAAATAGAATAGAGAATGCAGAAATAGACCTACGTAGAAACAGCCAATCTATCCTTGGCAAAGTTACAAGAGCAACTGAATGAAGGATGGTAAGGATGAGGGTGGGGAAGGAGCGCTTATACACTGTTGGTGGGAATGTAAATTGATACAGCCACTATGAAAATCAGTATGGAGATTCCTCACAAAACTAAAAATAGAACTGCCATACAATCTGGCGATATCTCTCTTCAGTATTTATCTGAAATAAAGCCAGCATACTTTAGAGATACATGCCTACCCATGTTTATTGCAGTACAATTCATAGTAGCCAAATTATGGAATCAGTCTAGGTGTCCATCAAAAGATGGATGAATAAGGAAAATGTGGTATATTTACACAATGGAGTTTTATTTAGCCATACAGAAGAGCAAAAGTATGCCATTTACAGGACAATGGGTGGAACTAGAAAGCATCATGTTGCATGAAATAAGTCAGACTCAGAAAGATAAGTACCTTATGTTTTCTCTCATATGCACAAGCTGGGGGAGGAAAAAGGATGTCATGAAAGTAGAAGGGAGATCATTAGGAAAGGAATTAGGGGGAGGAAGTATGGGAGGTAAGATAAAATATTGGGCAATGAAATTTATCAAATTATGTTATATGTATGCATGATTATACCACAATTCATTGTGATTCTGTATAATTAATATGCACCAATATAAAAGAGAATTAATAATATTTCTATATATTAACAAAAACACACGGGCACCAAAATTAAAAATTGAATACCATGTACAAACTTTAAAAAAACATGAAACACTTAGGTATAAATTTATAATTTATATAGAGGACTTGTATACTGAGAAGTACAAAATGCTGATAAACTATATACAGGACTTGTATATTGAAAAGTATAAAATACTGATGAAAAAATCAAAGGAGATATAAATTCATGGATCAGAAGACCCCATATAAAAAGATATTGATTTTCTGCAAATTGACATACAGACTTAATGCAACACCTATGAACACCCTAGCAAGATATTTTTTTATAGCTGTAGATTTTTCTAAAATTTGTATTTGTATTAAACTTATATGGAATATCTGGGGGAAAAGAGAATGCCTGGAAAAGAATCTGTCTACTCAATTTCAAGACTAAATATATAGTTGTAGTAATAAAGACTTATAGAAGGTTAGACATATAAGTAAATGAAACAATAGAGAATGCAGAAATAGAGCTATGTAGATATAGTCAACCAATCTTTGGCAAAGGTACAAGAGCAATTCAATGAAGGAACAGCTGACTTTTTAACAAATGGTACTAAAACAATTAGACTTCCCCAGGCAAGAAAATGATTCTTGATTTAAGCCTCATGTTTTATACAAAAATTAACTCAAAATGGATCACAAACTTAAATGTATAACTGAATGTTTTAGGGAAAAAATAGATACCTTGGATCAAGATGAGGCAAAAAGTCCTTAGGTTTGGCACCAAATGTGAGACATATAAAAAAAATTAATCAAATGGACCTTATAGAAGTAAAAAAAAAAAAAAAACTTACTTTGCAACAGACTCTGTGAAGACACCGTAAAGGTACTCTACAAACTGGGCAGAAATATTTGCAAACCACATAGCCAATGACAGAGTGGCATCTAGATTTTATAAAGAACTCCCAAAACTCAATGGTTAAAAAATCCAATTAGAAAATGGTGGGCAAGATATATGAAGAGATATCTTACCACAGAGTGTATACAGGTGGCCAATAGTCATGTAAAAAGATGCTGACCATCAGTAGCTTTTAGTAAATGTGAATTAAAACCACAATGAGGTATCACTATATACCTATCGCAATGACAAAAGTGGCAGAGAGAGAGAAGACATTGAATGTTGGTAGTGATACTGAAAACCCAGGTCAAAACATTGCTAATGAGAATGCAAAACAAAAAGTACAGCCACTCTAGAAAACACTTTGGTAGTTCCTTAAAATAAAGTTAAACATGTTACAAGCACACTGGACATTTCTCATGAAGTCATGAAAACTTCTGTTGACATGAAGGCCTATAGGTTCACAACAGATTTATTCATAACTGTCAAAGCCTGGAGACCACCCAGATGTCTTCGAACAGGTGACTAATTAAACAAATTGCAGTACAGCCACATCATGGAATATGCATCAGCAATAAAAAAAAGAGCAAATTACGAATACAGGCAGCAACCTGAATGAATCTGGAAAGGATTGTTCAGAGTGTGAAGGAAGAGAAAAAAAAAAAAACCCTCAAACTGAAAAGGTTACATACTGTGTTATTCCACTTATAGGAAATTCTTGGGAAAAAAATCATAGAAATGAAGAACAGATTAGTGGTTGCCAGGGTGAAGAAAGGGGCACTCGGAGGTAGTGAATATAGCTATACAAAGGAGCGTGATGACTCTGTGCAGAGACACGCATGCTCTGTATCCTGAGTGCACCAAGGCCAGTTCCCTGGTTGTGATATTGTAATTATGCACAAAATTACCATTCAAGGAAACTGGGTAGAGGGTCCAAAGGAATCTCTCTATTATTCCTTGCAATGGCATGTGACTCTACAATGATCTCAAGATAATAAAAGTTTAATTTAAAGAAAGAAAACAGCAAAATAATGTATGGAAATCTGCTGCCTAATGCATCTAATGTGGTGGCCATCAAAGGCGCTGGTCTGGAGGACAAGAGGCATGACTATAAATTCCTTCTCTGTCTGTAACAGGTCACACCGTCTTCATCAGATCATTAACTTTCTGGGTCTCAATGTCCTCGCCTGTTAAAGAGGAATGTGCACTCTCTGCTCCCTCCATTCTGCATGCTTTCCCACTTCACACAGTACTATGAAGATGGGAGAAAGGATAATGATAGGGATGGAGCCCAAAGTGGTCCAAAGTACAGAGTACCTTCCACCATCTCCACACTTCCCAGGAGAAGCCATCAACTCACAGAGGAAGGACTCGGCTTCAACAATGGACCAGGGGCAACCTTGGGCCTGCCACACACATGGATCACCAAGGAATAATGAACTTGTAAATGTTTTTATCCTTATTTTACGTGGGGAAACTTGGTCTTGAAGAGATAGCTATAAATGTACGTATTGGTAATTGCAAAGTATGGATTAAAAACCCTACATGTCGCTTGCCAGCAGAATGGTAAATTATTAAATCTCTTTAAGCCTGTTTATTTGTAAAGCCGAGATAGAATGGTTCCTATTTTCTCATGAAGATTAGTTTGGATTGTGCACATGAGGCCTTAACATAAAATCTGGGATGATGAGCATTCATACATTAAAAAAAATACAGAGATTATCATCATCATCATCATCACCTTCATCATCATCATCACCACCCCAGCTAACAAATGGCAGAGCCACAGTTGCAGCCTGGAGATGTCTGATTTCAAAGTCTGCATTTTAGACCTTCATCCCTTCAGAGAGATGCTGAGTTCTCCCTTGGCAACCCCATGAAACCCCTCCTAGTAAGATGGGAGAGAAGGAAGTAAAGAAGACCTGGCTCCAGTTATTTCAGCTTGTACCTCCCAACTCACCCCAGAAATGGCAAGATCCCAGAAATCAGCAGCTCTGCACAGCTTCTCCTATAGCTCTCCTCGTAGACCCCTGGCTCATGCCCCACCATAAATGCATGCATTTCACAGAGAAGAGAGCAGTATAGATGAAGTGGAAAGCTGATACAGGTTACACAGCTGGCTATAAACAAGTACCAGGCAAGAACCCCGGTCTTCATCTTCCTCTATTTCCTGCCTCTCCTGGGAGCTGATCTCCTGACCTACCCTCTCCCTGTGCAGCATGATGTGCAGGGAGAGTTCAGGAATGAGACATATGAAAGGATTCCACTGTAGACTGGGGAGACTCTTTAGAAAGGACAAGATTTGAGACGGATCTTGAGTGAGGAATGGTGGAGGAATGAGGAAACAGTACAGGCAAAGAGAGCAACTAAGAGAAAAACAAAGACGTGGAAATGAGTACTTCCTGCCCAAAGAATCCATGGACCTGGTTCTCGAGCCATCCCCCTCCCTCTTATTCTGATGAACCGATCTGGAAAGTTCTCCCTTGGTCAGCTTTCCCATGTTTAAAAGGAGAAATTAACATTCCTAGTCTGGCTTCTTCTCATGGGTAACAGAAAAATGAGATCAGGGCTGGAATTTTCTTTATAAACTCTAGAGGGCTGATTCCATGTAAAGAATCCCTGGAAGCCTTGGAAAACCTCAGGAGACAAGGTTAAAGAATTGTGACCACCAGGCTGTGGAGTTTGAAAAGGAACCTCTAGGCTCTGGGAGAGGAAAGGGCTTCCTCTAGGTATTAAGTCCAACATGATGATCTGCAAAGTCATGGGTGGCGTCTTTGGGCTTTGATTTCCCAGTGAGCTGAGCACCAGCATCTCTTTTGCTCCCAGCTCCTATGGAGCAGGAAGCATGAACATCTGCACCTGGGAGGGGCCCTGGTCCCTCAGATCATGATTTAAAACCCCACAAATCCTGCAAGACTCCCTCCCTGGTCTCCCAAACAGGAATAAAAAGACATGCCTTTGCAGCAGATTCAAATGGATGAGGGAAACTGCAAAATGGTGTTCCACTTCTGGGAGCAGAGACATCTGGGCCTTCGATGGCAGGTGTCTGCTGGTGCCTGCCCTCCTGGTGCTTCTCCTGGGGCCCATGCTCTCCCAAGTCTCAGAGGGGATTATGCTGCAGAAGAAGGCAGAGTGTTGCTCAGGCTTAACTGCACTCTCCGGCTGGTATTCTCCCCCCATCTTCTAATTAATAGTCAGGATTAACAGCTGCTGCTGCTGGGCCTAAGCCACCTAATCACAGCCGCACAGGCTCCTGGGTGCTCAGCATTCCCTGAGCTCTGCAGCCTCCCCCAGCCCTTGGAGAAAAGCTTTCAGAAATTAAAACAACAAAAACAAGAAGAAATTCACCCATTCTCCCCAGATCCCGAACTTCCTGGGATTGGACTTGTGCCTGCCTTCCTTCTCTCTGAGATGAAAGAAGGTCCCATTTCCCCCAGGGACCCACTGAGTGGAGAGGATTTCTTGAAATTTTACCAAGAAAGAACAGGATGCCTGTCATGACAGCCCCAAGCAAAACCTGTCTGAGATAGCAGACCATCCATATACAAACAATACCAATAATAATAATGCTATTTTCATGATGGCTGTTTTTATGAAGCTGGATAACAGTTTTCAAGGCTTTACTAAGTACCAGTAATGACTCTGTTTTACATAAAATAATTCACGTCTTATGCCCAAAAGCCTATGTGATATATACCATGATCATCCCCCTCTTATAGATCAAGGACTGAGGCATAAAGAGGGCAAGTCTTATGACTGAAGGCACCCATCCAGTTAGAAATGTGAACCTAGACATCCTGGTGTTCTTCACCTACCTATATGACACACTATACCATGCTGAAATAGAAGTTGGGAGCCTGGACACCTGCCTTTCAACCTTCCCCTTACCTTCTCAGGCTCGGGCTGTGAGACACAACTTTGCAAAACCTCGTAGAAAGCCCTCAGATGGTCACGTTAGCAGTACTGGGAGCTACACCCTAACGTCAGGCCTGGTCCTCCTGAGAACTGGGGTGGAAGTCACACTGGAAGTCTGCTCCCTACTGGAGACCAGGAGTGAGTGGTCAAGGACCCTAAGAAGGTTTCTGGGCTTGAACAAGAGCCCATAGATAGCCTGAGGGGGTATAATTCCTCTTCCTCCTCCCATGGTACTGTCCACGACACTTTGTAGGCTACACTCTCAGAATGGATCTGACTCTGAGTTGTTTTTAACAGACCTATCCCAGTCAACATCCTCACTGCTATAATCTCCAAAGACTGACCACACAACTGAGAGGGAGGAAGATTTGTTTGCTCACAGTTTTCTTGGAGATTTCAGGCTCAGTCCATGCCAAGCCTCAAGTGCGGAGCTCAGGGTGTGGCAGTGGGAAGCAGAGAGCATGGAGGGGGAGGAGAAAGGATATATAATCCCCAAGGCCACACCGCCAGGGGCCCTCCTTAGCAACCAGGTCCTGCTTCTAACATCGCTAATTTATTTCCATGAGCACTTGGGAGACCTTCTAAATCCAAACCATTACAGGACTCCGCCTGCTTCCTTCATCCACCTGCCCTGCCTGGTCTCATTTCCTATATTTATTTTCCTTCTATCAACCTTTAAGAACCATTGGCCATATGTTAGACTCTCTTCAGGGGATGATGATAAAACAGATAAACCAGTTCTCCACTCTCAGTCAACGTCCTCCTGAAAGTGCCAGTCATTCTTATTTTGATTTTCTTTCTGCCTTCTGTGTCTCAGGGCTCCCACTGAACAACTTCTCAATGCAGGTTTTCATGTTTCTCATCTGGTACTTTTCTATTTCCCTCAATGGAAATGGTGCGGGGGCCTGTTCCCAACCAGCACCAAATGCCAATAGTCCTGTCACACTCACCATATAGACGTGTATTCTGTGGGGTCAACCAACCTGATAAGCTAATTGGAGCTGAGGTATTACCTGTCAATAGTGAATCCATAAGGTTGCTGAAAGCAGTAGAAAAACACTGGATGGATTTGGTGTCAGATAGAAAAAGGTTTAGAGCCCAGCAAAGCCACTGACTAGCTCTGGCAGACAACCTCTCAGAGGGCTCCCATTGATCCCTGTATCTCAATATTTGCACCCCTGTGTAGTCCCTTTCCCTCCAGTGTGACTAGACTCACTGACATCTATGAATAGAAGTCTATTCTACGGTAAAAATGGATATCACTTCCAAGAGTAGGTTATGAAGAGGCTATATTTTCCATCTTAGACTCTCTCTATCCTTCTTTCTCACAACCCTGACTTTAGACAAAGCAGGTTTTCATGCGGTGAACAGCATTATATAGAGGTTCAGGTGGCAAATAACTGATGTCCCTGAACAACAGCTGGATAGGACCTGATGTGCAGGAGCTTACAAGTGGCTCCCACCGCCCTCACCAACTGTTAATGCCTGCAGCTTCAGAAAGATGCCGGTAAGAGGCCCTGAACCAGTGAACCCAGTTAAGCTGAGCGCAGATTCCTACCCACAGAAACTGTTCTAAGATGCTAAAATTTGCAATAACTTATAGCAATAATTTGGAATAATAATTTATAATAATAATAATAATTTAATAACTAAATTATTATTTATGATAATTCATAGCAATAATTTGGAATAATCTATAACAATAGGTAACTAATACACTAGCTAAGTAACAGTGTGGAACTCTTTCTCATTTTATTAATAGAAAAATCCCGACTATATTACAAATTTGGGAATGTACTTGACCCTCCATATCCATGAGTAAATCATATCCAGACTCAAAAACTTCAGATCAAAAATATTTGAAAAAACAAAAAAGAAATAAAAGTATTTTATTTATTACATAAAATTACAATAAAAGTAATGCAAAGTTAACAAGACAAATATGCATATAACATTTACATTGTGTTAGATAATCTAGATGTGATCTAAAGCACACAGGAGGATGTGTACAGATACCATTTTATATAAAGGACTTAAGGATCTGTGGATTCGTGTGTCTGTGTGGGTTGGGGCTGGGGTGTCCTAGAACCTATCCCTCAGTTTCATGAGGGATAGGTTCTACAACTCTAGTATAAACCTCCATTACCCAGTTCCAGCAATTATCTACACATAGCCAGTCTTGTTTTATCTCTGTCCCCAGTGGCCAAGTTATTTAACCTTCCTTGGCCTCAATTTCCTCTTCTCTAAAATAATGTGGTTTAAAACATTTACCCATCAGCGATTACCTGAGTTAATGTATGTAAAGTGACTAGTCTGCTGGCACATACATAGTCCAAGATCAATGACTGTCTATTCTTGCCTCTTCTTCCTTTCACATCTAAGATAACTGAATTTCCACAGCGACTTGTTCTGCAGGAGTGACCCATTAGGGCATTCCAGATGGCAGGTTAGTGGAGATGACCTTACAATGACATGATGGCAAGTACCTGGCCCAGAGGTTTTGTTCAGACTCCTTATATATGCATCATGATTGAAATTATCATGAGAATGTCACTGTTACTCTTCTGTTCATTAAGTAATAGCAGTACCAGAATGACCAGGAGAGGGTCCCTAATCTTCAACATCTTAGAAGGAAGACTCACTCTTTAGTAACATTGCACACTGTTCTTGTTGGATAGAGGTACATGCAAAGTCCTATGAAATCACCACTTGTACACATGAGGAGAAAGGGGCTTTCTTGGTGCACACAGGAGGCATAAGGGAAGAGGTAGTATTTAGATTCCAGAGGTGTTTGTAGGTGAACAAGAAAGGGCAGATCAGATAGCCCTGAAGAGAGTAGAGGTGAGGAAAATGGATGGCGTTTCTGTTGTGGGAGCCAAGTCATGTGCTGAAAGTGAGGAAGGGGGTGTAGACTGATAGGGATATCAAGAAGCATTTACCATGGAGAGAGCAGGAATCGGTTTTCTGGTGCCATCCCTCTAGGTCAGCCAGTTAGGAGAACAGCAATGAGAAGTGGAAGTCAATGGATAGGGAAGAAGAAAGACGTATGGACCAAATGTTTGTGTCTCTTCAAAGTTCATATGTTGATGTCTTAATCCCCAGTGAGATGGCATTTGGAGGTGTGGTTTTGGTGAAGGCAATATGATTTAAATAAAGTCATGAGGGTAGAGTCTTCATGAATGAGGTTAGTGCCCTTTAAAGAGGCACGAGAGAGCTTCTCCTCTCTATTTTCCATTGTGATGGAATACAATAAGTCAGCAGTCTGCAACCTGGAAGAGGGCCCACCAGAACCTCTGCCATGCTAGAACCTTGATTTTGGATTTCTGTCTGTGTTATAGGAATCAGTCGTTTGTGAACTATCCCATCTATGCTACCATGTTACAGTATCCAGAACTGTGATGGGAGAGGTATGTTTGAAGTCTGAGACTGAATAAGAAAAAGGGAGTTAGGGGAGAGTGGCAAGGTGGGGACTGTCATGGTTAGCAAGAATGACACTAGGCTGAACAGGGAAATATGGTGCTATGGCCCAAATATTTATTTTCCATCTCAAATTCATTTGATGAGACCCTAATCTTCAGTGTGATGGTATTTGGAGGTGGGATTTTTGGGGTGCCACTAGGCCTCAAGAGGAGCCCTCATGTATGGGTTTAGTGCCTTTATAAAGAGACCCCAGAGAGATACTTTACCTCTTCCATCTTTACTCCTCCACACAGCAAGAAGGTGACCATATGCAAATGAGGAAGAGGGCCCTCACCAGGAAAGATATCGGCTGGCCCCTTGGTCATGAACCTCCCAGCTTCAAGGACTATGAGAAATGAGTTTCCATTGTTGAAACTGCTCAATCTTGGTATCTGTTATGGCAGCCCCAACCGACAAAACAGATGGCATGGGTAGAAATGAAGAGGGGCTAAAGGCAAGCCGCATTTTCCCAAGGAAGTTGATGTGGAACGTGCTTCAAGAGACAGCAGAGAGAAAGATACTGTGACCATTTCTGGGGCTTGTGAGCCCCGCAAGGACAGCCCCGTTGCAGGTCAGAAATGGTATGCCATGCAGAGAGGGGATGCAGGACACAGGCCTGGGCTTTTGTAGTCCCAGATTTTGACTCCCAGGGTGGAGGGGTGCAGGCCATCTCCCAGAATGCCTTGCCCTCAGCACTCCAGCACAGATGAGCCCAAGATGCTTTATAACTTTCAATCCTCTTTTTATGATGCTCGGAACTTGTCGCCATCTGCTAGGCAGGGCTTTAATGCAAATCTGAGTTTGCTTTTATGGTTTCAATTAACCTAATAATAAAGCAGGGCAGGCAGGCTCCCGAAAAATCTTCTCCTCCCACCCACTTCCAGGCAAACTTATCTCACTCCTTTCCCCTAAACAAAATACTATGATGGTCTCATCCTGCAGCTGGCAACCCTTTGCCACATTAACCATATCTTGTCTGTACAGATCAACTCTCTCCTCATTGTATCATAGTTTTGACGGGGATTCCTTTGGAGCACACCACATCAAGAATTGCATGGGGGCAGATGCTACTTCAGCCTAGTGGCCAGCCAGGCCAGGAAATGTTTTCTGAAACACAATGTAAAGGGAAGACTATGACCCTGAGAACGAGAGTTTCCGATTTCATGGTAATGTCACCTTGGGCAGCTGTCTGATCCTCACTTTCTTCACCTGGAATAAGAGGGAAGTTGCAGACACCTTGTAAGACGTTGTCAGGATGAAGCATTTGACACCTAATAATATCTCTTTGCTTTCAATGGGAACCAGAAACAAGTTAGGGAGGCATGTCTGGAATGACCACCATTCCAGTTTGTCCAGGGGTGAAGACTTTCCAGAAATACAAGACTTTTGATGCAGAATTTGGAAAGTCTTGGGCAAACTGTTAAGAAATTAGTACCCCCCCCCCCCATTTATCTCCTTACCAAGCTGTCCTCCTGGCCCTCTATAGGTAAGTAGGTGACATAGGAACCCAGTTCCAAATTTCATTCTCTGACTTGTTCACAATTGGCTTGGGAATTTCACAAAACTGAAAAACATAATTATTATCAATGTCTCCCTACACTATAATTTGAAATAGTTACAATTCCTTGCATTTGCATAGTACTGCATATAATAACACAAGCTACATGTAATTCTCAGAAAATCTCTGAAAGGCTAAGCAAGTTATCCAAAGCCGTGTAGCAATAAAATTATCAGAGTCGCCAGTCTTGACGTGGTGATTTAATCACTCTTCCTTCATTCTCTCAACTCTAAAATAGAGCTAAAATACCCACCTTGGTGAGAGTAAGAGATAATGCATTTAAAGTACCTTATTTTTATAGGTAATTCATTAAATGATGGCACTAGCTCATTATTGTTTTTAACCTAACAAAATTGCTACGTGTATCCATGAAAAATATCTGGCATTTGACTTTAGGTGCTCACCCATCTTTCTTTGGATGTGTACATCCTCATATTTCTAGCACTTGGTTGATTAGGTAGGTGTCAGTCAGCATTTATCAAGTAAATAACAGCATTTGATTATAATTTCCAAATTATTTTCTCTTAGAGCACAGGTGAGATGTGTGCTCTTATTTAAAGCATTTACTCATTCATTTTTTTATTCATTCTATGAATATTTTACCGGGCTGCTTGCTCCCAATGTAATCCTCCAATGCTAGATGTTCCTCAATTTACCCAGAATTCATGGGCCCTTTGGATTCAGAGCTGAAATCACCCTTGAGTCCAGGTGTTCTCCTAGCCAAAGACAGTACTCCTGAAATGATGGGTGGGAGCATTTTTTTTCCCTTTGGATCTAGGAGCAAAGAGCAGACTTAAGCCCATATTTTCTGCTCCTATTACTGTAGCACAGAGCTGATGGTTCACAATACTTTTAGGGATTCGCAAAAATGTTTTAATTTCTTTTAAAATAAGAAGAAAAAATAAATATGCTCCAACCACCTGGAATATATTTGTCTTTATACTGTCACAGATTACACACACACACATACACACACACACACACACACACACACACACACACACTTTTTGATGTAGGAAAAAAGTCCACGAAAGCCAAATGCTAAGACACATGAAAGTCAATACAACCCTGATCCACTGGTACTTAGCAGAGTGGCTAGCTATAGGAGTGACTTGTAGATTTGTAAAAATCTCTAATACCAGGCTTCCTGAAAATGGGAGGGCATGGAGGCTGTAGAATAGTTGGTTGGATGGATGGATGGGTGGATGGATGGATGGATGGATGGATAGATGGGTAAACCAATATTTATGAAGGTACAATGATGAATGTTACCAGGACCAGAAGAAGAATGGATTTAGTGCCCTGCAAATTTAATGAAAGGAGAAATGACCTTGTGTTCTTATTCAGCTCAGCTAGAAATTACCCCATGATTCTTCCTTTATCCTTCTTAGCCAGACTTGGAGCTGCTCTTTAAAAATCACAATCTGAAGTTGGTATTTGCCTGTAAGTCTCATTCAGCCATTTAAACTAGTTGTGTGTGTAACAGTCAACCAAAAGGAGGGAACTGGTCTCCAGGCTAATAAGCAAGCCCAGGGGGGCATTTTGCTCAGGTATAGGCTTTCTACAGGTATTGGCTGTCTTTAAGGAGACCACTCCCCTAAAGTTCCCTTTCCTTAATATGCTACACCATTTCACTTGGATTAAAGACAACAACTAGTTTCAACTTTAAAAGAAAAGCAATGGCAACACATAAACTAAAAATTACATCACTGATATGTTTTGATACATATTTTAAAATTCACAGACACTTGTGATAAAATGATGGTGCCGAGAAATGAAAATGAAGGCACTTAATTTCTAAGCAGTGGTGATGCCAAGACAAATGGCAAAGAGTGTATCAACATGAAGAGTGATTTTCACTCCTATTTGAACACTTGGGGGCTTCTCTCTCTTCCTCTCAAAGAATCACTGAGCAACACCCCCCCGCCCCAACTCACATGGCTTTTACCGGCAGCTACCAGGGAACTCTCTAAATGCCAAGGGTCTCCAGAGACAAATGTCTATTGTCAGTTTAGCCCCCCCATTTTATGCCTACCCCTTCTTTCCATACCCACACCCCAACTCCCACTCCACTCTGCTATAAAGCATCTCTAATAACATCTAGACACCCAGGATGCTACGGTGAATGATGACAACATCTCTGACGGTAACCAGACATTGAAAGGGACACATTAAAACTAATGAATAAATGGGCCAATTTGCACTAAAACCCAATTGTAAATAAGCAATCTCAGAAGCAAGAAGGGCAGGGACTGTTTGTTCTCATTCCCAGTTAAAGGCAGAGATAAATTGGGTGCAAATCGAGATCCAATAGGTGCTGACAGTAACAGATTAAGATCTATGAAAATTGGGAATACTTTAATGAGTTATGTTGAACAGACACGAGAGCTCAGTAGCCTCCTGTGCTTGAGTTTGTAGTGTGTCTCTCAGTAATGTGTCTTGGTAAATGAATGCTCAACTTTCCTTGTAGGGACTCCTACTGGTCTCAAATTAAGAAGCCAAATTTTGGGGTTTCCTTCATTGCAATCTGCAAAGTGTTATACACATTATTTTCTTCTGTGTGACTCAGTTGTACCCCTACAATGGGAACAACTATAATTGTGCTTCTTACTAAAAGAGCTTATCTGGAGGAAAAATGTGGTAACAAATGTGCAAGTAACACCTACTTAGTGGTAAAGGTCCTAGGATTCAGGAAACAGTTCTAACACAATCCGACCACGTGACCTACTGAGGGCTATTTAGTTCACATCTGGGGGCCTAAAGTTTCCTCATCTGTAAAATGAGGAGCTTTGATTTTTCAGTGCTTCTCAAACCTGGTTGCATTTTAGAATCACTTAGGGAGTTTTTAAAAAATAGTGATGCCTGGATACCTCCTCCAACCAATTAAAGCAGTACCTCTGGGGAGGGACCCAGACATCAGTCTATTTTAAAGTTCCTCAGGCAATTCCGTTGTTCAGCCAGGGTTGTGAACTGCTGAACTAGATGATCTCTATGGTTTCTTTCCCTCTTACACTCTGTGACTCTGTAATTTGTTTTATAATTGCTTGAGATAGGTTGGCTTTGATCCAGAGCCATTTTTACTTGATGGGGAAATGTCCCCCAAATAACAATGGAAGGATGCAGAAGGGCAAGCCAGGTGCTGGAACGGTGGAGTCCATCTGTTTTGGAACCATGGTCCATTTATAAAACTGGACATGATGGTTGGAAGGCATAGAACAACAATTTTCAGTATTTTCTCTTAAAAATGGTTGGAATTTTATATAAGTGGAATCACACAATATGCAGAGATTAGTTTTATTCACTCAGCATAATATCTTTGACGTCCAAGTTGTTGCATACGTCAATAGGCAGTTCTTTTATATTGCTGACTAGTATTTCATGGTAGGGATGTATTCAGTTTGTTTAAGCATTCACTGATCAAAAAATTTTGAGTTGGTTCCATTTTTTTGCTATTAGAAATAAATCTGCTATGAACATTTATGCACAGGTGTTTGCATGAACATAGGTTTTACATTTGGCAGGATAAAGTCCTAGAAGTGCAATTTATGGGTCTAAGGATAAGTGCATATTTAGTTTTGAAAGAAACCACTAAACTGACCAAAGTAAATTTATAATGACCACATTACATTTCTAGCAGCAATGTGTGAGTGATCCAGTTTATCTGCAAGTTTTCCAGCATTTCCTATAGTATAGTTACCATTCAAAATTTTTCTTAGTTATTCTGATATATATGTAGTGACATCTCATTGTGGTTTTAGTTGGCATTTTCCTGATGGATAATGCTGTTAAACATCTTTCATGATTTCAATTATTTTACACTTCAAATTTTGCTCTCTTTTGTCCTGGTATATAATCTATCTTGTTGAATGTCACACACACACTTGAAAAAGAATTCGATTCTACTGTTGCTGGACAATGTTCTATATATGCCAATTAGATACTGTTGATTGGTGACATTGTTGATTTCATCTATATCCTTGCTGATGCTCCATTTAGTAGTCCTACTAATAGCCAAGCATAGGGTAGTGAGGTCCCCAACTATAATTGCAAGATCGCCTATTTCTCCTTTCTTCTCTGTCAAGTTTTTGTTTCATGCATTGTGAGGTTATGCTGTTTGTGCAACACATTTAAGTTCTTACATCTTCCTGGTGGATTAATCATTTTATCACTATATGATGTCCCTCTTTGTTTCTAGTAATTTTATTTGCTCTGATGTCTAATATTAATTTATATAACATACACATATAACATATACATTTATATAGCACATCAACATATTGATTTATGTAACATTCTTGAGGTGATATAATTATAGGGATAGATGAGAGATCAGAGGTTTCCAGGGGATAGGGAGGAGTAGAGGAGAAGGGAGGTGGCCATGGTTATAAAAGGGTAGCTTCAGTCATTCTTGGCATAGAACTGTTCTGCATCTTGACTCTGTGCTACTCACAGAAATCTAAACATGTAGAATTTATACACACTATAAACTGTATAAAACTACAAACTATATGAAGGGTATACAAGACTTCCTGTATGATTTCTTAGAGTTAAGTGCCAGTCTACAATTACTCAAAATAAAATATTAAGAAAAATGATAGGATTCTTCCTGGTTTTGTATATTTTTGTGATTTCCCATAGTAAAATGTTTTGAAAAATTGGTGAGAAGTTAGCATAAATTGCTTTCCTTTATGTGTTCCTGTTCATTGTTTCCCCATTTGTTTGGTATCATAAGCACTGCATGAAGACATTTAGCCTAGGAATGTGTGTTCCCCCCATGGAATCCATGTCATTTCGAGAGTACATTTTAAAATCCTACTTGATCACATATGAAGCCCAACAGCACCCTCAGTCTGAACAGGGGCTCAGGTTGAAAGGCAACAGATTTCCCCAGTTGTGATCACTCCAATTCGGTGTTCTTCTGAAACTTGTTTTCTTTCCTAGACTTGCTCCTTTTCTCCTCTCACCCATTCATGTGAGCTTGGGGGGCCTCAGGATTTGGAAGCTAAAGGCATAGGCTCTGGGCAGCTCCTCACCACTAAGTTCATATTTGGGCAAACCAGACCTGCTTGGAACCCGAGTTTCCTTACCTGTCACGTGAGGCTTAGTGTACAACTTTGGCACAGGAAAATCTTGTCTTGAGGAACCAATGAGATGGTGTAGTAAAGGATTCATTCCAATGTGCCATGTAGACTGTGGTTATCATTAGATCTTTCTCTTTACTCTTCAAAAAAGCTCTTTAACTCTGATACCCTTAGGGCACTTGCACAGTATTTATTTAACTTGGTCTCAGGGGGAAACTGAGTCTGGAGAGGTGTGTGGAGAATTAGTCTTAAGTGAAAGGCTTCTTTGTGTTTGGACAGTCAGTGGGAGTGACCAAGACACAGGAGATCCTTCAGGTATCTCTTCCCTTATATTAGTTAGAGTTTTCCAGAGGAACAGAACTAATAGGACATGTATAGATATATGGGAAGAGACTTATTAGGAGGTCTTGAATCACATGATCATGGAGGCTGAGAAGTCCCACACAACCTGCTATCTGCAAGACCGAGACCCAGGAGGGCAGTGGCATAGTTCCAACCCAAGCCCAAAGGCCTGAGAACCGGGGGGCAGATGGTGTAATTCCCAGCCCAAGTCCAAAGGCAGGAGAAGGTGGATGTTCCAACTGAAGCAGACAGAGTTGCTCCTGGTCTTCACCTGTTCTCTTCGGGTCCAGGATAGATTAGATGATGCTCACTGGGTCTTGGAGAGGCTCCATCTGCTTTACTCAGTCTACCAATTCAAATGTTAATCTCTTCTGAAATACTTGTACAGGCATGCCCAGAAATAATGCTTTACCAGGTACCTGGGCAAGCCAAGCCACGCTGACACATACAATTAACCATCACACCCTCTCTGCCTCCCCCCATCTAAGGTGTGGCAAATCATTCTTTTTCCTAGGCTCAGACCAGTCTCACCCCTCATATCTTCCTCTCTACTCTCATGGATCACTGTTTCCATGGGTTACAGGACTTACCATACTGTATGACTTTATCTTTTGGGGCTTTACTTTGTAAGTCCTTTGAGGGCAGCAGGTCAAACTTTTATATCTATATCTTCCTTATCTTGAAGACAGTGATTGTCCAACAGGTGTCTGTTAAGTGAATGTATGAATGAATAAATAAAGCAAAAGAGAAGAGAAAAAGAAAAAGTGAGTATAAAGGAGTTGAGAGAACAACAGAGCTGAGCTATGCATGGTGG
>PVLC010032621.1:0-18058 GCA_004027655.1 Graphiurus murinus
TTTAATTTTGCATCTTGCTTTAAAAAACAACAGTTCATCATAGAGAGCAATTTGTATGTAATCTTAAATAAGTTCAATTTTAGCTAGCATACAATAGTCTTGTCATAAATATTAGTTTATTGAGTGATTTCCTAGATGCTAAATATTTCTTTGTTGTCTCTCTTGCACACGTGTACATAATCATACAACTGCAATGCCAATAATTCCCTTAGCATGGAACCATGTCCACATTTGAGTTATTTATATGGAAAGATGACTAGACATGGAGATGCTGATGCTAAAACGTGAGCTATTTCCTGATGCTTAACACAACTGGCATTCCAAAAGGCTTATATATATTAATTTCTATTCTTCCATTTATCCAAAACTTTGCATGCTTTGGGTATTACCATTTAAACAGAAAAACCCATCTATATTATTCATGCCCAAGAAAATCAGCAATTCTGAAGAAACCTTACATAAAAGAGGCCTGGTCCACTCCCTTCTGTATATCTGCTAGGCGGGGTGTATTCACACCATGTGTTTGCTGGCATGGAGTCCACCCACATGTGACTCCCACTGCATTGCACCCACCTTGCTCCTAATGCATGATGTCCACAGAGATCATCAGCCCCAGATATGCTGTGACTTCTGTGGAGTGCCAGTTCTGGACACCTGCTCCCAGGGGCATGTTCTAGACAAGCAGCACATCTTCCTAATGGCACTGGTAGCCTGAGGCAGGGTGTTTAGAATTGACAGCTGTCGATTGAATTGGTATTGACAGCACCCTGACCTGCACAAAAAAACTGAAGATAACAAATCCACAGGCTATTCTTTTAAGATGCTTCTTAAATATGTTCTTGGAGTTTCCAGCCACATCCCACACAACGATCCCCGCAGATCAAGGAACGGGAAGAGAAGGAAAAATCTAACCACACATTTCCCTGCAAAGCATCCCTGGATGGGTCCTGGAGATGGGGCAGGGCAATGTTATTCAAAGGGCAATGGCCTTTTACCCAAAGACAGTCCCCTGAGACGCACTTGCTTGCCCTGTTTTCTGCAAATCAGAATGACATGCCTACAAATGTGCTGGAGAGATTCTTCAGAAGAAAGAGCAGCGTGGCTGAGCACTGTGCGCAGCTTAATTGAAAGACTATTTCTGGAAGAGCTTGCCATATGTTTTACATTTGCATCCAGTCTATAAATATCCCGGTAACAACTTAAGTCCATAAATACCATACTCAGAATGCTTTGTAGGAAATATCTTTCTCTACTCGCTGTCATCTGTTTACCAGTGTGGCTGTTCATTGTCTTACTTGTTGTGCAGAATTATCCTCAAAACCGAGGTCATATTGGGAAAGAGTGGTGCCAAGAATGGCCAAGAAGCCTGGCCTCTGTGCAAGGTGATCTCATCACCGCCCACCTGGCTCCCAGTCCACCTCAAGATGGAAAGTGACAGGTGATAGCTTTTTAGCGAAGGCCTGAGTAGGAAGACTTGGAATCGTTAACGAATTTTAAGGATCCTTGTGCTTTGGACCAACTGCCTTTTACTCAGAGTATTCTATGGACCTTGGATAGTGCTGGGAGCTTTGCCATTCATGACTTCACTATGAATCTATGCTGCTAGAACTGTTTTCTTTATCCCACCAGTGAGAGAAGACAAAGATAAAATTAAGAACGTCACCCTGTGATCAAGCCAGGATCCTAACCGGGGCTCACTCCAAACCACACTAGTAACAGATGGTGAGACAGACAAACTCAAAGCACGTCCACCTGTCTGCCAGAGGACTAGGAATACCCACCACTTGCTCTGTGAAAGCTGCATAATCACATTGACAAGGTGATTTGATATGCACACAAGTTGACTTGCAGCTCCCTCAGAAGGTATTTAGCAAAGATGTTTGCATCTCCATCTTTCAGACAAGAAAAGTGAGGTTCCAAGAGGATAGGCAACTTGCTCAAAGTCACACAATTCGGTGAGAGTAGATTTAGGAGTAGAATTTTCAATTTTCCGTTTCTGTCTCAGTGACTTTCCACATGCTTAGGACACAAGTGTTATTGAGTAAGAGTAAAATGCTGAGCCATGGTCAGCCCACAGCATCTCAGAATGTGGCCAGGGCTGCTTGCCATGGTGGTGCATGCCTCTAATCCTAGTACTTGGGAGACTGAGATAGGAGGATTGCAGGTTCAAGACCAGTCTCTGCAACTTATCAAGAATTTATCAGGAATTTAACAGGAGCCTGTTTCAAAATTAAAAATTAAAAAGGACTGGGAGTATAGTTCAAAGATAGAATGCCCTGGGTTCAATATCCAATATAAAAAAAAAAATTGTCCAGGGCTCAAGGCAGCTCTGTATTCCACTGGTAGGGCATCCAGGTCTGGGTTGCTCTGATGGAGGTTGGTGGTAAAGGCCAAAAGTCAGTAACATTGAGTTCTATCAGAAGCAGGCAGGCCTGGGAGGGACCCTGCAAAGGGAATTCACCAAGAACCTTCTACATACCTGGGAAGGGGCCCAAGGGGATGGAAAAAGGAGGCTCAAATGACAATTTGTCTAGTTAGCCCTTTAGTATTGTCCTCTTTCCACAACTGTAAGCTCAGGAAGGACAGGGACAGGGTCTCCTTCACTCCATTCCCAGTACCCAGTGCCTGGCCATGCAGAGTCTCTACTGAATGCAAATGAGGCCTCCTCCTGCATGAGGCAGATGCCTCCTTGATAGCCACTGGCACCACTAGCCAAGGCAGCAGGGCAGGGTGGACACAAGTGAAAGGCAAGCAATATGGTGACCCCAGCCCTGGAAGGCCCAAGGCCAGCACACATGGGTTAGGAAGTTCTTTGAGTGCTTTGGTAAAAGTAAGAGCATGGCCAACCACACTCGCCTCCCAGCAAGTTATCAGGAAGCCAGCTTTATTCCACAGCAAGCAAGGAAAATGATAAACAAGAAACCAGCAAACACATTCCACATGGACTTAGTGTCAGAAAGAAAAAAAGTCAGGCACTGGAGACAGACCGGTGGGGCACTCATATATGATGGTTGACAAATGTCTTCTCTCCCAAGGAGACATTGGCAAATAGAGGGATCTGGGTTAGAAGCATGATGAAATTCAACATGGACAGAGTAGAAGAAAGAAGACCAAGAAAAAAGAAAAGGCTGGGCTGGCATCTTGGTGAGCTTCATTAGCCTTCAGGCAGTGTTGGAATTTTATTCTGAACATGATGGGGTGTTGGGGGGCAAGGGCACATCACCTGCATTTTGCTTTCGTACGGTCATGCTGGTCTCTGCTGGGAAACAGATTCAAGTGAGCCTAGCACAACTGAGCAGCCTACGGCCCTCCATTAATTCACCAGGAATTGCAGGTCTATTCTCAAGATCCTCTCCATCTCCTCCTGCCTTTCTTGACATTCTTTAACAATCTTGCTAGGGACTTGCTCCAGTGGAGAATCTAGTTCTTCCCATGCCCCATTCCAACAACTCTCCTAAGGTTGCTTTTTGGAAGAGTCCAAAATGTCCTAGATTTAATTTAAAAGGCAAAACTGGACAGCCAACACATCAAAATGAATGCAAGATGCTAATTTACAGCAGTGAGACTGGAGGGAATCTGGAGAAACATAGATATGGGTGGTGGATCAAAGGGCAAGAGTCATCTCAGAGGTACAATCTATTTCTACTACTCTCAACCAGCACCAGTCAGCCACAGCTCCACCCATCAGCTCACAGGGTCAGTAGAACTTCAGCTCAAGGATGGCCTATGCAAGATGAGGCTGAAAAGCCAGAGGCATTCTTAGGAGACTGTCAAAGCTAGAAATGTTGGAGCAGACTCGAAACAGGAGCCTGTTGGGAATGACAGTCTGCCATGGGCCTGTCGCAGTCCCACTGAGTGAATCAGACTGCAGAACAGATCAATCTTCAGATGCTGAGCAGTTCTGTGGCTGCTAAGTAGGTCAAGGTGATCACAGCATGACCACCAACTACCACACACCTGTAGCTTGCTGCAAGGTTGGCTACTTGCTTTAAAAGCAATGGTCCTTGGCCTGAATTTCTCAGCTGCAAAACAAATCCCCTGTATACATAGCTTTGAAATGGGCCCATATGCCACTACTGTAGGACTTGGGAGCAAGGAAACCAACAAACTATGCTGCTGTTCAGACTGTTCTGTTTATTGTGAGAAATATGATATTTTATCTCTGGGCCAGGAGTCTGACTTCTTTTGTCAGCATCCATGAAACTAACCTCTTAGCATAGGTCGGGAAAACTTCACTCATCACAACAATGACCCTTTGATTACATCCTTGAAAGCTCCCAGAAGACACTCCTATCATCACAGCAAGTTGGAGAAGGTAGGACTGGGATCTTTCAAAGGCTGTTCTCCACAGGATAGGATGCCATTGGGAAGTTCTGCAGGAGAAATGAGGTCCCTGATTTACAAGGAGGTACCAAGATGCAACACAGCAAAATACAAGTGGTGGCATTGATCTGTCAGAGCCACAACAACCACTGCAGGTGGCAGGATTCAAGGGCGGACCAAGAGGTCA
Organism: Graphiurus murinus; assembly: GCA_004027655.1. Lineage (NCBI taxonomy): Eukaryota > Metazoa > Chordata > Mammalia > Rodentia > Gliridae > Graphiurus > Graphiurus murinus. The sequence goes on from PVLC010032621.1 coordinate 4,511, forward strand.
TCTCTGGCTAATTAATCAGGGGACACAGCATCAAAACAGATTGATTAAACTAATAAGGTTGTACATACAAATGAACAAAAACATTAAAACACCACTCAGGCCTAGTTAAAGAGAGCCTCCAAGTCAAAGAGTCATGGTTTATCATGCAAATCTCAGGCCTGTGTCCATCCCTCTTCACCCATGTGCCACATATCAGGTCCCAGGTTGCAGTAATTTAGAACATGATGTGCAATCACTGGGAGCCAGGATCAGTCAAAGTTGTGTATAATCCCTTCTGTGATTCTCCTTCATAGAGTTGCCCACATGGTCCACATGCATCATTCATTCAAACAATACTACTATGTGCTCTGTGTGAGGCACCGCTCCAGTGACTACTAATATAGAGATAACAAACCAATCCTTTGCCTTTATCGGACTCATAATTTTAGTGGGAAATTAAAAATTTAGGTTTTATGCAGAGTCCCTTTTGATTCCTATTTTCTCTCTAGCCTCCGCATGTGAGAGGAAACATATAACCCTTGAGTTTCTGTGACTGGCTGATCTCACTGAGGAAGGGAGAAAAGGAGAACTGATGAAGGAAATAGTTCAAACAACACTTTGTCCACATATGGAAGTATCACTGCCAATCTCACTCATGGGGAGAAAAGCAAGAGGGAAACATACTCTGTGCTATGTGCAGTATGTTTGTATCACTTTGAACCTCACTGTGATGTCTAATTATAGTGTACCAATAAAAGTATTTTTAAAGGGAAAAAAGAAAAATAAAAAGTATTATAATTATTTACAATAAGTTGTTGTTAGGGTGTGGATTTAAAATGTCCCCTGAAGCCCGTGTTGAGACAGGGGCCACTACCAGTTTAGTGGAACGAGGAGGTCTCAGGCATGGACCCATAGCTTACCTCAGGTCTTGTCTTTGAAAGCAAAAGAACTCAGCTCAGGAGACACAGGAATCAGTGTACAGTGTTTAACAGAAGGGCTCTGGCACAGGAGAATGGTAGTGGCTCCGGTCCCAATAGGATGTGAGGTGCCAGCCTGCCACTTAAGGATCAGTGCTCACTGGAACACCAGGCAGACCGGTGGCTATGAGCCATCTGGGAGACAAGATGGGGCTCTGCACGGGTCCATACCCGCCTAGTCCTCCTGCGCCCCTCATCGCCAGCCTGGTCCATATCCAGCACCAGGGCAGCTAGCCTCCCCTGCAATGCAACCCTTCAGAAACATGAACCCCACTCAGCAGGCCGCTCTGTCACCTTCAGAGCTTGGTTCAACTTGAGGTATAATCCCCAAAGGCCCAAGCACTCTAGGCTGGAGCATCCCCTCCGCCTCCCCCTCCTTCTCCTCCTTGCCTCTTTCCCATGCTTCTCCCCCTGGTCTGACTGATGCTTTCCCAGTGGACTATCATCCTGAAGAATTCCTTCCTTGCCCGGAGGAAGTCACTTTGTTTTCTCTTAACTCCTTCAACTGACTGGATGAGCCATGCCCATACCGTGCCGGCAATCTTCTTTACTCAGAGTCCACTGATAAAAATGTTAAGCTTATATAAAAAGTGCCTCGTAGCAGCAACATCCAGGCATGTCTGAACAATATCCTCTGCCGGGCTCCCTGAGACCTTGACCCTGAGCAGGATAAAAGCTTCCATGGGGCTTCACCTCTCAGATTTCTGAGCTCATCTCTTTTAATAGCACAAAAATGTTGTAGGCAGGCAGAAAGAAAAGGCTGCAGGCTTGGAAGCAAGAACATGTGCAGAGAAGTGAATTTCAAGAGGGATCAGAGGATCCCAACAGACAGGAACGAAACCAAAGCTGAAATCCACCCTTCACTTGTCTCCACCCATCCCTCATTTCAAACAGATGGTAAACACAAGTCAACACACATAGCCAACCTTACACATGAAGTCATACATGAGCACAGAGGCCACAAAATAGACCTGACCATGAGCTCAGGTGACCTGCCAGTAGGAACGCAAGGCCACCACGGAGATCACAGAGTTTCACACCCTTGAGGGAACTCCCCATGAGGCCTCATGCTTGGCACAGAGCCCAGCCTCAGCTCCTGACACATCCGGCCCCAGCCCAGGGAGAGTTGCAGCTACCCAGAGTCTCAGTCTAGAGTGGGGAGACCCAGAGGTTCCCCTCGCATTTCCCAGGAGCACCCAGAAACACTAATGCCATCTTCTGTCAATACATTAGTGTCCCAGTACATTAGTAAATACCCTGAAGTGGAAACAGAAGCAACGACACCTGCCACAAGGTGGTCTAATGATCAGGGCACCGGCAGCCAAGGCAGAGCCAGGGAGACAGGATGGCAGGCACTGACAAGCCTGAGGTAGCCAGGGCTCACTGCCAACGACAGGGCCCCAACAAGAACCACAACCACCTGGAGCTAGAAAAGCAGCCCGGGCCCTTCCCCACCCCACCGGGCCTGGTCATCTAGGAAGGGAGTAGGAGCCAAGGTAGGGCTTGCAGGCAGAGAGGCCTCTAATTTCTAGCCCAATACTGACCAAGGATTCAAATGAGGGATTGAAAATAGACCCATCAGATACTGGATCCCAAGACCAGTTAGGCCCCAGTTCCAAAGACCAATCACAGTAGGAATTCAAATGAGGGCTTGAAAATAGATGCATGTCTCTGAGAGCCTGAAAAGGGAGAGAAAGAGAGGAGCTACTGGGAGAGAGCCGCAGCAACAAGGGGCAGTAGAGGAGGTTCCTGGGCTGCAAGAGCTGCACCAGCTGCCCATGGCCCTTGAAGGAGCAGACCTTGTCAACTAGCTTTGCCTGAGAGGCTCACAGAAAAAACTGGAGGAGATACATGGACAACTATGGGTAGGGAAGCCTCTGTTTAACAAAAAATCAAAAAATAACACTTATTCATGATCATCCCCAAGAATACAATATGATGCCCAAAGGATTTTTTTAACATAACACAAAAACTAAGACTTTGGGGGAGGTTGCTATTCTACCTCCAACCTACATCCCCAGCCCTTCATTTTGAAACAGGGTCTCTCTAAGTTACTAAAGGTCTCACTAAATTGCTGAGGCTGGCCTTGAACCTGCAATCCTCCTGTCTCGGCCTCCCAAGTACTGGGGTGTGCCATCATGCCTGGCTAAGACCTTCTTAAACAATGGAAGGATGTGTAGAGCCTGGCTGTAGGATATTCAGGAGCTGATCCTGTTTGGGATTGGCATGCATTAACTTCCTGAAGTAGGCATGGGACAGCAGTTAGCCTGTGGTACTGAGGGGCCTACCTCTGTTCTATCACAGTCAGAGTTTTGCCCCCTGGGTCATCAGAGCCCTCAGGGATCCCTGTTGGTCTCACTAAGGTGGAGCCAGTTCTGGCTGGCCCTGCCTGAGCTCCCGTGTAGACACCCTCAGGTCTGCAGATGCACTGAGCAGGGGTCCCTCTGTGTACGGAGCCTTCACCAACTCTCCACTGAATATCCAGCCCTTGGCTCTGCTGAAACAGACAGCCACTTGTGGCACCCAGTGATGCAGAACAGTAGCAAAGAAGAAATGTCAAGAAACGTTCCAGGCTGAGGACCAAGTCTCTGCCAAGGGCAGAATGAGATTTCCTGCCACTAACAGCTCCCACTTGTTGAGCTCCTGGGGGTGCCTGTGCCAGGCGCTATTCACTGTCTCTTTCAATTCACAAAGCCACGTGGCATGGTTGGGATTCACAGCTCCGCTGAACAGATGGACAGACTAAGATGCAGAGGTGTCAGTGACTTGTCTGAGGCCCCAGGGCTGGAAAGCAGGGGGTTCACTGTGACTTGTTTCTCTAATGCAATTCATCCGCAAACCCCATCAGTCTTCCTCGCCATGGTCTCTGGTGCCCAGTGCCAGGTGTCTTGATACTGCACACCCGACGCAGATGTGGGTCAGGTTCAATTTGTCCATGAAAGAGTCTAGCAGTGGAGACAGCACTTTTCCGCAACACACAGAGAGGAGGCTGCTAGAGTTTGGATCCCAAATGTTCCAAGGGTCCCTGTGCAAAGTCCTGGTCCCCATCATGGTACTATCAAGAGGTGATGGAACTTTTAGGAGGTGAGGCCTAAAGGGAGGTCTCTGGGTCATTGGGGGAATACCTAGGAAGGGACTATGGGCCCTGGGCCCTGCCTCTGTCCATGTGCTTCCAGGCCATCAGGTGAGTAGTTTGCTCTACCACCCACCCTTGTCATTGTCCTCCAGCACACTCACAAGAGGCCCACAGCAATGATCTGCCCAATTGGACTGGCACCTCCAAAATTGTGAACCAAAATAAACCTTTTCTACATCTAAGTTAATTATCCCAGTGACTAGAGGCTAACACATGCCACAGAGAAGTGACAAGCTCCCTTGATACCTGATATCCCTAGAGAGCCCCCCCCCAGCTTCTCCTGGCAGGGGCTCTAGCCTCCTGTCCTGCACAGGCTCTAACCCAGGAGCGGAGCTCTAGAATGCTCTAAGTGACGGAGTGGCTGCTGGCCAGACCCATCTGGGGCACGAGGTCCTGCTATGCCCACCAACCTACTGAGACCCTCAGGGAGCAGATCTTGCTGACTAGCTCTGCCAGGAAGGCCCACAAGAGAAAGCTGGATGGAGATGCAAGGATGGCTATGGGCAGGGAAGCCTCTGCTCACCCCAAGCAGTGCACAGTGCTGTACTCAGCATTGAGGAAGCCGTTTCTACAGCATGGGAAGTGGTCATAGCATTCCAGCTGTCATTTAACACTAATTCTAACCACTTGCTTTTTTCTAACCTACCTCTACCCCTGCCCCCACACTTTCCTTGCACATAGACATTTTATTTTTATACACTCACTAAACCTTTCTAATTATAGCCAACAGGAAACAAACCACATCCCACAGCTGGAGACACATTCTGTTCATAATTAATTAGAACTAATTGATTAGGTACCTTTCCTAATGTGCGGTTTTATGGTCACGTTAAAATATAAACCCAACCCACCCCAGCAAAACTCTCTGGGTCTAAAGAAGGTTTTGCTCACAGGGAGTTGATCAATGATGGTGTCAGGGCCTCTTAGCAGCACCCCAGGCCTGCAGAGGTACACCTGGATCTTACCTGGGCTCCTGACTTGGCCCACCTGAACAGCAGGGGCTCTGCATGGCTCAGCTCTACCCCATCGTGCATCACGCAGCAGACATCTCCAATCCCTGGCACCCTCGAGGGCTGGGCTTAGAGCAGTAAACATGTCCTTCCAGGTGCCAGGACCTTCTGCAGGAGACAGGGAAGCGGGTGAGTAAGCATAAAGGTGTGTTATCAACTGTCTGTAGGCAGGAGTGCCCACAGAAGCTGGGGCTATCCCATAGTGCCCTTCCCAGCAGTCCTGCAGTCACTCTTGTCTGGGGATGCTGTTTCTCCTGTGGAAGTTCTCATCCATCTTAGCCCTCTGAGACAGACCTTCTTCTCAACACAGTCTTTCAAGACCTAAAGTGATCACTGTCCCAACAGGGGTCTGGCCTTGGAGATGAAGCTGAAGTAAGCTGGGCACAGAGGCAGGTTCACTGAGCTCTGCTTCCGAACTCTGCCATTGTTTGCTTTGGTGTTCGCCAAACAAAACTGTCATATTTCACGTTATATTTAGGTTGCATTTGTTTTTCAACTTCTTCGTTTTAGCTATTAGGGCATTGAGACAAAGAGAGGTTCTGAGGTTTACCTCAGGTCCCCACTCCACCCCCTGCAGAAGGTGGGCAGAAGGTCCCAGGGAGGTCAGCACTGACCCCTGGCTCACTCCATCTCCTGGTCCTAAGGTGGCAGATTTCCCAGGCCAATCCTGTTCTCAAATGCATTAGCGGTGATCACGGACCCCAGACTAATGAGCAGTGACATCAGTTTCAGTTTGCAGGAAATGACGTTCAAATTGACCAAAATAATACAAGTTCTAGTCTCTCCTAAAGGAAAGGTCTATGGGAAGGTAGGTTCTGGACACCTTTAAAACAGGTGCCTCAGTCTCTACGTCTCTGTTCTTCCCCACCATGCGCCCCACCCTGTGTGAGCTCTGTCCTAGAACTGGCTTCCTTCCTGGTTGTTTTAGTCAGTTTTGCCATCATTGTGACCAAAATACATGACAAAGACAACTTAAAGGAGAAAAAGTTTGCTCGGGTTCCCAGTTTCAAAGGTTTGGTCTATAGTCGGCCAATTCTAAGACAGAAGCATCATGACGGCATGGCAGCAGGAAGCTGCTCAGCAACCAGGGAACAGAGAGGGAGAGAGAGAGGAAGGGACCAGGGACAGATACAGTCTTCAAGGCCACACCAAGGTGACCTGCTTATATTTACCACCAGAATGTCTATTCAATAACCAATCCATCAATGGATTCATCCACTGATGAGATTAGAGCCCTGCTTCAATTATTTCACCTCTGAACATTTTGCCTTGCCAACACATGAGCTTTTCCAGGGACTACTCTATATCCACACCATAACACTGGTCATAAGAGAGCCACTAGCACCTGGGGCCACAAAGAATCCCCTCCCTCAGCCACCAAACTCAATTCCTGAACTTGGCCCTGGCTGGTCGGCCCCTGTGAATAAGGAACATGGCACAGAATGGCTCAGGCCCAAGAGGAAGGGACACAGGTGGCCCTAAGCCAGTGCCTATAGAGGCAATCACCATATCCACCTGGCACCTACCTTCACCTATTGTGCACGATTGTTATTTTTCTGATTATATTGAAAAAATACAGCATAAAAGTCAACCCTACATGGATAGTTTTCTACCATGAATACGCAAGGGTATTTTCTGTCTGACTTTTTGCATTTTCATTTGATCCCCAGAATTCTTTCTCCAACAGCCTCAGTCTCTATGAAGAATTGCACCTCTCCCCAGTGGACTTTCCTCCAGGCCAGGAGGGAGAACCCACAGCCCAGGACAAAGTTGTCCCTGGGCAGCCGTCCCACCAGGGCCTGGTCCAGGTGGTCATGTAATTCAGAGAATGTCCAAACAGAGAGTGTCTGGAGCTGTCCTTCAGCGTGCAGGGACACAGATTCTCTTGCTGCTAGGTGTGAACCCTGGGAAATTCTCAGTCATGAGAAGAAAGATGACCTTGGATCAGAATCAGCGCACAAGAAGTGGTAGTGTGAAGTACAGTATGAAGCTACCCACAGATCTTGGTACCACTGTGAGGGCTCAACACTTAGCCACTCCCAAAGTCCCACCTATCCCAAAAATGTAGGAAGGCAAGTCTTTAGCCTAAGCTACTTGGGTCTGGTTTTTCCACCTTATGTGAGAATTTTCACTGATACTACCCTTCAAACACATTCGCAATTAGGTCCTATATTTTTCTCATAACTCTGTGTCCCAATTCCTAATTATGTCCTTAGGCTATCTTCCCAGGCACAGAACTACTAAGTCAAGGGCTTACTTTCAAGGCTTTTGAATACACATTGTCAAACTGCCCTCCAGAAATGTTGGATCTCACAGCATGAGAGTGCTTTCCCCACCACATCATCGATGAATACTTGTGATGTTTTAAATGACTTTTTAATTGGATAGGTGAACAAACTCTGCATTCAAATGTATGCAATGTATATACTTTAGAATACAAAATTAAACACATATTCCCAGTGCACATGTGGCCAAGCTCATTCCTACCACTGGGCTCTGCAGAGCACTGGAAACACCGTGTGCCCGAGTCAAGCACACTTGTTCCCAGAGCCGTGGATTTAGGTGGAGTAGAAATGTGCCATTTGGGAACAGTGGTCACCTCATGGCATCTAAATACAGCTGGTTGAGAAGGTTGGTGTGCCTCCAGGTGTGCAGGATTACAGATCCAGGGGCTTACTTGTCCTGCCCTGGGCCAAGATATGCTGGTCTCTCCAAAACCAAGTGCTGTTTTGAGTCAGAGCCCACCTCGGGTCATTCCCTGGGAAGGCTGCAGGGTCAGCAGACTCCGCTGACAGGACAGGTCTTCTCTGGGCTGGTCTATGGAGTGTCCTCCTCTGGTCCTGGGGCAGTTGTCTCACCTGTCACCGCCCACCTGCCAAACCTGGTTGTCCCACTTCCCTGGCAACTTGTCAAGCCTCCCATATCTTTAAAATAAATCCTGTCCTGCCCTAAACAGCCAGCTTGTTTCTTTTGCCTACAATCAAGGGCCCTGCATCAGCTCCCTACTGGCTCTGAGGTGAGGTGCATAGCAGCAGCCTCAGGAAGTGGAGTAGTCCAGTGCGCCCTGTGTGGAGAGCAAGTGGGCTGAGATACCCCCACCCAGCTTACCTCAGTGTCATTTGCCTGTCAAAGCCCCTGTTTCTCCTTACCTCTCAATTGTCAAAATTTGAATTGAACTGTTTACTTGTTAAATCTTTCTTCCATGACAGGTCCCCTCTGGCATGACGTGTGTGAAGGCAGGAGTCAGGACATACCTGCTGACTCTCCTGTGCCAGTGTCTAGGATGGTGTTCTTACGTGGGGGTGCTCAGTGATCATTTGTAGAATGAATGAATGAAGGAATGAATGGATGGATGGATGTAATATTAGGCTGTAGATTTCTGTCTTTCATATGAGTTTGGCCTCATGCCTGAGAATTGGATGTAGTGCCGAGGACAACTCTGTCTTCCATGCAGCCCAGGGGTGTCAGGAGGGATATCCCCTGTTATATACTACTTATGCAATATCTCTCTCTCTCTCTCTCTCTCTCTCTCTCTCTCTCTCTCTCTCTAACTGGGGATCAAACTCGGGCATTCTACTTTCAAGCTACTTTTCCTATTTTTTATTTTGAAACAAGATCTCACTAAGTTGCTGAAGCTGGCCTTGAGCCTGCAATTCTCCCAAGTACTAGGATGACGGGCTTCACTGTCTTTTCTCACTTTTTGAGATACTCAGTTTCTTCATCTTCTTCATCTTTAAAATGAGGAGAATAAGTCTTATTTCCTCTTGTTGGGATAGGTCCTCAGCTCAGGAACTCAGGATCTGCAGGGTCCTTGGCTAACGTGACGGAAAAGAATTTCAGCACGCACCAGTCAGAGACATGGACAGAGATTTATTTGGGGAAAAAGGAAAAAAGGAAAAAATACACATTCAAGAGAGAATGTGGGCCATCTCAAGATGAGAAAGGGCATTTTGGGGAGTTCAGGGCTGTCTTCTTATAGGGGACTTTCGTGAGGGGTGGGATAGAGGAGGTGAGTGAGGATGATCTCAGTCCAGTAGTCCCCTAGACAGTTTATGGTGGTCGAGTAGTCTGGTCAGCTCTAGGGTGGATGATCTCAGTCCAGTAGTCCTGAGGCGCTTCCTGGTGGTCTGATCAACCTTAGGGTCCTTAGGTTGATTGGGGTCCTCATTAGCCGATTGACAGATAAGCTGGGAACTGTCCTAAGTTATCATTATCAATGCTCAGAGCAATTATATAGATTTCCCAGAATTTGGGAGAGTCAGTTCTGGGAAAGAGAACCAGTTTATGGAGTAGAGGCTGAAGCGCTTCAGTTCCAGGATTTTTTTATATTAAAGTGATATTTTACTTTTCCTTCCCATTTGTCTCCTTTATACCTACTTATTTCTTCTATCCTACATCACTCTCAGGTGTTGAAAAGTTTACGTTTTATAATATCTGAAAAAGGGAACCCATTGCAAACCTGGATCTGAACAGTTTTCCAGTTCTTGTTGGATGAGTGCGTAGAAAACAAACATATTCCACCCCTCCTGGTCCCCAACCCCCTGGACCTCCCTGTTATCTCCTCCATGGACCTTAAGCCCATTTGGTTGGTGCCTAGACTTCCACATTAGAACCTTCCAGGTCCCTCTTCCACATGACCATGGCTCTCCTCTGCTCAAAATCTCCAATGGCTCCCTAGTACTATGAGACTAGGGCCCAGGAACCATCTGCAGACCCATCAGGCTTTCTGGAAGCTGAAGCCTACTGTATCACCCGGTCTCATCCCACACTCTCCTGGACCAGCGACCTCCTGCAGCGACCTCCCCACCCCTTGAGCATTCTGAGCTTCCCCAGAGGCCTGCCTTCCAGTCCACCCAGAGACAGGCTCTGCTCCTGGGCCCCTCTGAGCCCACCTTGCTGCACTTGGCCATACACTTTGAGCCCCACAGTGACCAGGCGACAACTGCCTTCATTGTCACTCACACAGCTTCTCCTCCTGAGTGAATCCTTTCATGTCCCCATCGCACTTCAGGGGGCCAGCAGCTTGACATCAAGGTTTATTTCTTACTTACACCTATGACCTGGACTAGAGCAGGGCTCCCAGGGGTGTTTAGTGTTTCTGGAAGGAAATAAGCAAAGGGGGAGGGGGATAGAGAGGGAGGGAAGAGAGGGGAAGAAGAAGGAGAGGGAAGAACCAGAACAGGAGAAAAAGAAAGAAAGGGCAGCAGAGAGAAAGGAGACCAGGGAGGATGTGGGGACAGAGAGGAGGGGAGGGAGGCCAGGGGAGAGAGAGAGGGGGCTAGATAAATAGTTAGGTAGTTGTAGGAGGAGAACCCAGGAAGAGAATCAGACTTTACTCTGAGCCTGAGAAGCAAGTACAGGCTCCAGGCTTGGCCACCATGACAAGAAATAGACCGGTCCCATCTATCTTGAGCCTCTCTTTTATTATGCAAATCATAACATAAAAGAAGCAGCACAGTGAGGACCCTGCATTCTTTGGCGGGAGGAGGCAGACAGGCACAAAGGCCCCCAGCCTTCCAGGAAGGAGCCCTCCTCCTTTTCTTGGGCAGCGCCAGTTTCCTTTGAGCGCAAATCTGCTGTCATGGCAACTGCCCCTCAGCTGTCCTGGGACTCACAGCTACTGTAAGCTGCTCTGGCAGCCAGACTCCCCCAATTCCCAGGCCACACAGGAACAGGAGCCCTTTAGAAGGAATGACAGATTATACCTTTCAAGAGTTGCTGCATCCCAGATGATGGATGGGGAAAGCCCCTGTCCTCACCCACCATCTGCTCTATACAGGATGTCATTTTCCTGTCCTGAACTCCAATTTGAAAGCAGCCTGTAACTATAAACCAAAAAGGCTGCTAACAAAGTCTCATGAATAAACAAACAAAAGGAGACATCACCCCCTTGCTCACACTGAATGTTGAACTCACGCCTACAGAGAGAGGCAATGGAAGTCAGCTAGTCTGGGTCCTTCCAGGACCCAGTAGGGACCAATGCTGTGTGAGCAGTGGTACCTTTCTTAACCTTGGGAGGCTTCCAGGAGAGGCTTTGGGGAGCCCCCAGAAAAAGGATTCTGACCACAGACCAAATGAGTCCCACCTGCTATGTTGCAACCCCAAGGACTTGTCCAAAGACAAGCCCAGCTCCATTACAATCAAAATAACAGAGTCTGACATGTCTTCAAAGGCCCCATCAGGACCTGAGAGATTACCAAAACACCCTGAATCATCTTGTGACTACCAAGATGATATTGTTACAGGAAAAAAGACCAATCTCTAGTGAGCAGGACCCAGTGGCGGGATTAGGATGTAATGAGTTTTATTCACCTCATGAGGCTCCATGAACAAAGCCCCAAGTCTGAGCCCCAAGCCCAGAAATTACAAGCTTTTTATACAATAGACAATTTAATTTGGGGGATGGGGAAGTGACTGGAAAATGTTTACCTAGTGTAAGCAGTTTACAGAAGCAGAACAGAAGTCAGCCTATACATGGTGGTTATAGATGCTAGGAAAGTCCCAACTATGTTCATTTTGGGTGGAAGTCTGGGGGAGGAGGCTTTGTTCTCCTAATCCCTTGTTCTTCAGCCAGAAGTTATTTGCTGGAATAAGGCTTTGCTCCTACCTCAATATCATTGTCACTACTACCCACCCCTTACCAAAGTCTCCTGTAAAAGAGGAGCCACAAACACCCAAATGCATCTCTCACTCTGAATGGCCCCCATTCTCCCTTGAATGTGTATGTCTTGCCTTTCTAAATAAGCCTGTCTATAGCTCTACTTTTTGTCTTGAAAAGTCTTTTCCAATCTGTGGTCCATGTCATGAGAGGTACCCCCATTGTGATAGGAACCTTGGGTTTATTCCCATTGGCTCACTTCCCTAAAGGAAGACATCACAAGTAACTTCTGCACATTCACAAAGCTTATGTAGCAGAGGTGGCCATGGATATACCCAAACCCAATTTTCACTTCCTCTTTGGTGCTAGAACTTCAGCCTGGTACATGGCTATATATCTACAATACATACCCTAGCTTCCCCAGTAGTCAGGCAGGGTGCAAGGGACCAGAAGAAGTGGGTTCACCTGTAGACCAAAGCCCCTACAACCAGGTGCTTGCCTCTTCTGTGATTGCACTAGACATGGCTGTGGCATCAGAAATCCCTGTACTAGGATCTCTGGATCACAGAGTTGCCATACTCAGATTCTAAACTCCTACCAGATATCTCCCATCCTTTTGCAGCTGTCTCCCATCCATCCTCTTTTTAAAACCTAGGCATGGAAGGACCTGGGACCCAGACTGGACCATACAAACAAGAATAATACCTAAGGAGGAGGAGAAGAAACAAGAGTAGAAGGAGCCTGAATAAGCCCACAGAGCAGAGACATCTGCTGGCCTGGAATTCAGACACGTGTGTGTGAGACAAGTGAATGTGGTTTTGTTTGAGTCTGTCTTGTGGGGTCTAGCTATTTCAGCAGCAGGTATGATAGCTAGCAAGTAACAGAGTCCAAACTTATATACAATTCTAACTTCAAGGCCACTGGTTATATCTATTGGTTACATATATCAGTGTTCAGTAACATAAACAGAAACTAGGTATTCCAAATGATAGGAATTTAACATGGGGAACCAGTCACAAAAGTGTCAGAAGGCTATAAAATTAAAAAGGAGAATCTGAGGTTGCTCAAAGACTGTTAACCATGGAAAGTTACATATGCCCTGGAGCTGGAGAAGCAAAAGAGAAACTGGGTACTTACCCCAGAGTCAGGAGCCTGCATTCACTCTACCTTCAAGGCTCTGGAGCACATGCCATGGGTGCTCTTACTGTTGGAAACACCATCATCATAAATTAGCAGTAAGCAAGGTATCGCTACTTTTGGGGATGCCACACAAGTCAGAGCCTGTGAGTGATGTGCCTGCCGAGGAACCCAGGAGACTAACAAAGTGGCCAGAGTCAACAGCAGATGCAGGAGACAAAAACACAGTTTCTCTCTTCCTCTGCATCCCAGGTTCATGCAGGGGCCTACTGTTGGCAAAACTAAACTGGAAGGCAACTGAAAAGTCAGTCTAGGCAACATAGTTTGCAGACTTCCTGCCCTCCATGGCCAAAATGGAAGCAAGACACTAGTAACCAGCAGAGGATATAGTGAAAGATCTAGCCCTGGGTTGGAAGATGTCCCAGGTTCCAGATCTCTGATTAGCAGTTACTTCCTAGGATTCTGTGTGGACATGTTTCCACCCAGGCTTGGCTCAATATGAAAGGTTTGCATTGCCGGGCGTGGTGGCGCACGCTTGTAATCCCAGCATTCGGGAGGCTGAGACCGGAGGATCCGGGTTCGCGGCCAGCCTCAGCTACCTAGTGAGGCACTCCGCAACTTAGTGAGACCCGGTTTCAAAATAAAGAATAAAAAATAGGGCTGGGGGTATAGCTCGGAGGTAGAATGCCCCTGAGTTCAATCCCCAGTACC
>PVLC010032622.1:6578-18151 GCA_004027655.1 Graphiurus murinus
AAAAAAAAAAAAAAAAAAAAAAAAAAAAATTGCCCCTGGGTTCAATCCCCAGAACCAAAAATAAAATAGTGGTGCACACCTGTAATCCCAGTTCTTGGGAGGCTGAGATAGGAAGATCACAGGTTCCAAGCCAGCGCATGGTGCTCAGTGAGACCCTGCTTCAAAATAAAACTGGGGGTATAGCTCAGAGGTAGAATGCCCCAGGTTTAATCCCTAATGTCACACACACACACACACACACACACACACACACACACACACACACTAAAGCTTTGCTGGGACTGGTGGGGCACACCTGTAATTCAGCTACTCTGGAGTTTGAGACAGGAGGATCATAAATTCAAGGCCATCTGGGCTATAGGCCCTGTCTCAAAATAAAAAATTTAAATTCAAAAGGGTTGCAGAGAGCCAGTACTTGGGAGGCTGAAACCGGAAGACCCTTGTTTGAGGCCAACCTCAGCTACTTAGTGAGGCCCTTCACAACTTAGTGAGACCCTGTTTCAAAATAAAAAATAATTAAAAAAATAGGGCTGGGGGTATAGCTCAGAGGTAGAATGCCCCTGGGTTCAATCCCCAACACCGCAAAAAAAAAAAAAAGGTTGCTGATGTAGCTCAGTGGTACAGCACCCCTTGGTTTAATCACCAGTATGGAATGGGAAGGAATAAAGCTTCCATTGGCCCATCACTTCTTAGGCCATCAGTCAATTTTTCTGGTGCTTGGTCTCACAAATGCTAGGGCAAGTGATCTACCGTTAACGTACATACCCAGCCTGACCAGTCAATTCTCACCCACACTCCAGGCTGAAGCAGTATCTCCCTCCCACCCTATGCCACCTCAACCCAGGGTTACTCTACCACTGAGCTACATCCCTTCCACTTTTATTTTTTATTTCAAGATATGTTCACTAAGTTACCCAGGCACTTGGTACTGGGGATTAAACCCAGGAAGAGTCAACCTCCAAGCTATACCCCCAGCCTTATTTTATTTTTATTTTTAGTGGGGTTTATTTATTTATTTTGGTACTAGGGATTGAACCCAGAGGCATTCTACTTCCCAGCCCTATTTCTTTTCTTTTCTTTTTTTTTTCTCTAGTACTGGGGACTGAACCCAGGGACATTCTACCTCCTGGCTACACCACCAGTCCTATTTTTTATTCTTTATTTTGAAACAGGGTCTCACTAAGTTGCCAAGGGTCTCACTAAGTAGCTGAGGCTGGCCGTGAACTGGGATCCTCTGGTCTCAGCTTCCCAAATACTGGGATTACAAGTGTGGGCTACCACGCCCAGCTCCTTCAGCCCTAATTTTTTTTTTTTTTGGTACTAAGGATTGAATACCTCCCAGCTACATCCCCAGTCCTATTTTTTATATTTTGAAACAGGGTATCACTAAGTTGCAGAGGGCCTCACTAAGTAGCTGAGGTTAGCTGGGAACCTATGATCCTCCTGTCTCACCTCACAAGTACTAGGCTTATGAGCATGCATAACCATGCCTGGCTTTTATTTTTATTATTATTATTGTGTGTGTGTGTGTGCGTGTGTGTGTGTGTGTGTGTGTGGTACTGGGGATTGAATTCAGAGGCATTCTACTTTTGAGCTACACCCCATCCCCATTTTATTTCTTATTTGGAAAGAGGGTCTCACTAGGTTGATGAGAGTCTCACTACTTGCTGAGGCTGTCCTCGATCCTGTGATCCTCCTGTCTCAGCCTCCCAAATACTGAGATTACCAGCATGGGCCACCATGCCCAGCTTATTTTTATTTTGAAACAGGGTCTCACTACATTGATGAAAGTCTCACTATTGCTAAAATCTGGCCAAATACGGGGATTACAATCATGTGCCACCATGCCTGGTTTATTTTTTATTTTGAAATAGGGTCTTGTTAAATTGCTGAGGGGTTCAGTAAATTGCTGAGGCTGGCTTCAAACTTGCAATCCTCCTGTCTAAGCCTCTCAAGTATGGGGATTACAGGCATGCACCACCACACCAGTCCTGCAGTAGTATCTTGAATACCACACATTTACCAGAAGGCCAACTTGTCCCAAAGCAGGTAAAACACACAAAACCAAATTCCTGGGCTGAAAGATGCAAATGCTAAAAAAAAATGAGGTATTTACAGGGAACTTCTTATGAACAACCAAGTCTCAGTATGTAGATAAAACCTAACATCCCACTACTTAGGAAGCTGAGACAGGAGGATCGCAGATTTGTGGCCAGCTCAGCTATTTAGTGAGGCCCTCTGGAATTTAGTGAGACCCTGTTTCAAAAATAAAGAATAAAAAATAGGGCTGGGGGTGTAGCTCAGAGGTAGAATGCCCCTGAGTTCAATCCCCAGTACTGCAAAACGAAACAAAACAAAAACCTAAGATAGTTCTCTAAGGGCCAAATCCAATATATGACACATTCATCCTCAGATTTTTTTTTTTTTGCGGTACTGGAGATTGAACTCAGGGGCATTCTACCTCCGAGCTACACCCCCAGCCCTATTTTTTATTCTTTATTTTGAAACCGAGTCTCACTAAGTTGCAGAGTGCCTCACTAGGTAGCTGAGGCTGGCCGCGAACCCAGATCCTCCGGTCTCAGCCTCCTGAATGCTGGGATTACAAGTGTGCGCCACCACGCCCAGCTTCATCTTCAGATTTTGCTACTTAATCTCTAGCTGAACTGTCTTAAAAGTCATTAACTACTGCTGGGCATAGTGGTGCATGCTTGTAATCCCAGTACTTGGGAGGCTGAGACCGGAGGATCTTGATTCATGGCCAGCCTCAGCTACTTAGTGAGGTGCTCCACAATTTAGTGAGACCCTGTTTCAAATAAAGAATAAAAAATAGGACTGGGGTTGTAGTTCAGAGGTAGAAGGCCCCTAGGTTCAATCCCCACTACTAGAAAAAAAAGTACATTAACTAGGTGGGCATGGTGACATATGCTTATAATCCCAGTATGGGGAGGCCAAGACAGGAGGATCACAGGTTTGAGGCCAGCCTCAGCAATTAGTGAGATTCTGTTTCAAAAATAAAATAGAAAGTCAGGCGTGGTGGCACACGCTTGTAATTCCAGTACTTGGGAGGCCAAGACAGGAGGATAGTAGGTTCACAGCCAGCCTCTGCTACTTAGTGAGGTCCTCGGCAATTTAGTGAGACCCTGTTTCAAAATAAAGAATAAAAAATAGGCCTGGAGATGTAGCTTGGAGGTAGAATGTCCCTGGGTTCAATCCCCAGTACTGCAAAATAAAATGAAATAAAATAGGGCCGGGCGTGGTGGCACACACTTGTAATCCCAGTATTTGGGAGGCTGAGACCGGAGGATTGTGGGTTCACGGCCAGCCTCAGCTACTTAGTGAAGCCCTCCGCAACTTAGTGAGACCCTGTTTCAAAATAAAGAATAAAAAATAGGGCTGGGGATGTAGCTTGGAGGTAGAATGTCCCTGGGTTCAATCCCCAGTACCGCAAATAAATAAGTAAATAATAAAATAGGTCTAGGGGGTTAGGTTGGAGGCAGAATGCCCCTAGGTTCAATCCCCAGTCCCCTCTGAAAAAAAGTACATTAACTATAAGAAAGCACAGTGGCCCAACTTGTAATCCCAGTACTTGGGAGGCTGAGACAGAAGGATCACAGGTTTGAGGACCGCCTCAGCAAGTAGTAAGGCCTTGCTTCCAAATTAAAAAAATAAAATAAGGCTGGGGGTGTAGCTCAAAGGTAGAATGCCCCTGGGTTCAATCCCCAGTACCACACACAGAAATAAATAAATAAATAGAATAGAATAAAAAATTGGGCTGAGGACATAGCTTGGAGATAGAATGCCTCTGGGTTCAATCCCCAGTACCACGAAACAAAAAACAAAACCAAACAGGATCTCATTAAGTTGTGGAGAGTCTCACTAAGATGTTGAGGCTGGCCATGAACCCATAATCCTCCTGTCTCAGCCTACCAAGTACTGGTATTACAAGCATATACCACCACATCCAACCTTCTGGGTTATTTTAAAAATAAAATGATCCCAGTTACTCCCCCATTGCATCACCCCAGGAAGAAAGGCAATATTTCATCATATTTCATCAGTGGCAAGATTTCTATTTGTAAACTGGGTATGCTGGCACATACTTGTAATCCCAGTACTTGGGAGACTGAGCCAGGAGTATCGCAGCCTCAGCAATATGAGGACTTCAGCAACTTAGTGAGACCCTGTTTCAAAGTAAAAAATAAAAGAGGGCTGGGGGTAAGCTAGGTGTGGTGGCACATGCCTATAATACTAGTACTTGGGAGGCTGAGATAAGAGAATTGCAGGTTTGAGGACAGCCTCAGCAAGTAGTGAGACTTTCATCATCTTAGTGAGATTCTGTTTCAAAATAAAAATAAAATAGGGCTGGAGGTGTAGCTCAGAGGTAAAATGCCCCTGGGTTCAATCCCTAATGCCACACACACACACAAAAATAGATCTGGGGAGCCAGGTGTGGTGGCGCACACTTGTAATCCCAGTACTTGGGAGGCTGAGACAGGAGGATCACAGGTTTGAGACCAGCCTCAGCAACTCAGTGAGGCCATCTGCAACTCAGTGAGACCCTGTGTTCAAATAAAAGAATAAAATAGGTCTGGAGATACAGCTCAGAGGTAGAATGCTCCTGTGTTCCATCCCCAGTACCACACACACACACACACACACACACACACACACACACACACACACACACAATAGAGCTGGGGGTGTAGCTCAGAGATAGAATACCCCTGGGTTCTATCTCAAGTACCACAAAAGAAAAAAGAAAAAAGAAATTCCACATTCTGGCAAGAGAAAGAGAATACACAAGCTAAACTGCAAATAAGACTTAGGGAAGGAGAAAGATCCAGGTAATTGGTAAGAATTGAGAACTAAGAAAAAGATAAGAAGACTAGAAGCTGGGCGTGGTGGCGCACGCTTGTAATCCCAGCATTTGGGAGGCTGAGACTGGAGGATTTGGGTTCGAGGCAGCCTCAGCTACCTAGTGAGGCTCCACAACTTAGCGAGACCCGGTTTCAAAATAAAGAATAAAAAATAGGGCTGGGGGTGTAGCTCAGAGGTAGAATGCCCCTGAGTTCAATCCCCAGTATCGTGAAAAAAAAAAAAGAAGACTAGAGAGATTGACAGATGCAAGTCGATATAAGTGGGCTGTAAAAAATGTAAGGTCTCAACAGAATGTGGGTGCTCAGAAAGACCACTGTACTAGGAGTCTGAATGTTGCATTCATGAGATATAACCTCTGTGATGCTATGCAGGTCACTGTATCTCTCTAAGCCTCTGTTTCCTCCTCTGACATATAAGGAGGTTGAACAAACTTCTGGTATTCTATCTCTAACTTTCTATGAATCCCTGGAAGGCTCCCAAATGGTGGAAGCTAATACAAGCTACGATGGAAATTTGGAGGAATCTGAAGCCTAGCAAGAATCTCACAGAGATTGTCAGATAAAGGAACAGACCGAGTAGGAAAAGAAAACTGAGGAGTTAGTCAGGCATGGTGGAGCACACCTGTAATCCCAGTACTTGGGAGGCTAAGACAGGAGGATTGCAGGTTCGAGGCCAGTCTCAGTAATTTAGCAAGTCTCTCAGCAGCTTAATGATATCCTGCTTCAAATTTAAAAATAAGATAGCACTGAGGGTGTATCTCAGAATTAGAACACCCCTGGGTTCAATCCCCAGCATCAAATTAAAAACTGAGCAGTTAAAGGGTCAAGAGCAGTCACATGAGCTATCTCTTTTTTATTTTTTGGCACTGGGAATTGAACCCAGGGACATTCTTCCCTCAAGCTGCACCTCAGCCTTTTTTATTTTTTAATTCAAAATACAGTATCACATAGCTTCTTGGCCTTTGGCTAAAATCAAGAGTAAAATATGGTATCACTATATTCCTGGGGATCTCACTTCATGAACCATCTCTAAGCACTCTTCTATCAATGCAGTAAAAGAAAATACACCAGGCCGGGCATTATGGTACATGCCTGTAATCCCTGTACTTGGGAGGCCGAGACAGGAGGATACCAGGTTTGAGGACAGCCTCAGCAAGTAGTGAGACTTGCATCAACCTAGCAAGACCCTATTTCCAAATAAGAAATAAAATCAGCCGGGCGTGGTGGCGCACACTTGTAATCCCAGCATTCGGGAGGCTGAGACCAGAGGATCCGGGTTTGAGGTCAGCCTCAGCTACCTAGTGAGGCACTCCGCAACTTAGCAAGACCCAGTTTCAAAAATAAAGAATAAAAAAAAATAGGGCTGGGGGTGTAGCTCGGAGGTAGAATACCCCTGAGTACAATTCCCAGTACCGCAAAAAAATAAAAATAAAGAATAAAAAATAGGGCTGGGGTTATAGCTCGGAGGTAGAATGCCCCTGAGTTCAATCCCCAGTACCGAAAAAAAGAAAAGAAAGAAAGAAAATCAGTCTAGTAGAGTGCCTCTGGGTTCAATCCCCAGTATCACCAAAAAAAAAAAAAACCCCAAAAAACAAAAAAAATCAGTACCTCACAATTACTGCTATTAGGATGGATCACATGAAATTGTTGATTTTCAATTATTATAAAAATGGCTATTTTTGCCAGCTGGGGTGGGGCACCCTTGTACTCCCAGTACTTCGGAGGCTGAGACAGGAAGATACGGGATCGAGGCCAGCCTCAGCTACTTAGTGAGGCCCTCCACGACTTAGTGAGACCCCATTTCAAAATAAAGAATACAAAATAGGGCTGGGGGTGTAGCTCGGAGGTAGAATGCCCCTGGGTTCAATCACTAGTATCCTCCCCCCCCAAAAAAAGGCTATTTCAACTTAATATTTTACATTGTCTCAATTGGGGACAAGGAGTCCTTACAGTGTAGACAATTAGGAATTAGCTAATTTACAGAGGCATGGTAGCACATACTTATAATCCCAGTACTTGGGAGGCTGAGACAGGAAGATCGCAGGTTCATGGCCAGCCTCAGCTACTTAGTAAGGCCCTCCCCAACTTAGTGAGACCCTGTTTCAAAACAAAGAGTAAAAAATAGGACTGGGAGTGTAGCTCGGAAGTAGAATATCCCTGGATTAAATCCCCAGTACCTCAGAAAAACAAACAAACAACAGTTAATAAGCAAGAGGTCAGCCGGGAGGCTGAGACTGGAGGATCCGGGTTCGCGGCCAGCCTCAGCTACCTAGTGAGGCACTCCGCAACTTAGTGAGACTCGGTTTCAAAATAAAGAATTTTAAAAAATAGGGCTGGGGGTGTAGCTCGGAGGTAGAATGCCCCTGAGTTCAATCCCCAGTACCGTACCGCAAAAAAAAAAAAAAAAAAAAAAAAAAATAAGCAAGAGGTCTACTGCTGAGCTATACCTCCAGCCGAGAATTGTATTCTTTGTTTTTTTGGGGGGGAAGAGTGCTGGGGATCAAACCCAGAGGCATTCTACCACCAAGCCACAATCACAGCCCAATTTTTTTTTTTTTTTTCAGTACTGGGGACTGAACGCAGGGACATTCTATCCTCGAGCTCCACCCTCAGTCCTATTTTTTATTCTTTATTTTGAAATAGGGTCTCATTAAGTTGTGGAGGGCCTTACTAGGTAGCTGAGGCTGGCCGCAAACCTGGATCCTCTGGTCTCAGTCTCCCAAGTACTGTGATTAGAAGCATGCACCACCATGCCGGGCTCACGGCCCAATTTTATTTCTTATTTGGATACAGGATCTCACTAAGCTGCTGAGAGTCTCCCTAAGTAGCTCAGGCTGACTTTGAACCTGTGATCCTCCTGTCTCAGCATCCCAAGTACTGGGATTACAAGTGTGCACCACCACGCATGGCTTCCAGAATTGTATTCTTAAAATAAGGGTATTAGCCAGGTGCTTATAATCCCAGAATTTGGGAGGCTGAGACCGGAGGATCGGGGTTCGAGGCCAGCCTCAGCTACCTAGTGAGGCCCTCTGCAACTTAGTGAGACCCTGTTTCAAAATAAAGAATAAAAAATAGGGCTGGGGTTATAGCTCGGAGGTAGAATGCCACTGAGTTCAATCCCCAGTACCGCAAAAAAAAAAAAAAAAAAAAAAAAAAAGGGGGGTATTAATTTAACCATTCCGGGCATGGTGGTGCATGCTTGTAAACCCAGTACTTGGGAGGCTGAGACAGGAGGATCCGGGTTCACAGCCAGCCTCAGCTACTTAGTGAGGCCCTAGGCAACTCAATGAGACCCTGTTTCAAAATAAAGAATAAAAATTAGGGCTGGGGATGTAGCTCGGAGGTAGAATGCTCCTGGGTTCAATCCCCAGTATACTGCAAAAAAAAAGAAAAGATTAACCATAATAATGGGTGGTAGGAGCCGGGCGTGGTAGCGCACGCTTGTAATCCCAGCATTCGGGAGGCTGAGACCAGAGGATCCGGGTTCGCGGTCAGCCTCAGCTACCTAGTGAGGCACTCTGCAACTTAGTGAGACCCGGTTTCAAAATAAAGAATAAAAAATAGGGCTGAAGGTATAGCTCGGAGGTAGAATGCCCCTGAGTTCAATCCCCAGTACCGCAAAAAAAAAAAAAAAAAAAAAAATGGGTGGTAGGGTCCATGTAATAGTAATAGTTTTACTAGTTAAATGCCTAACATCACTTTGTCAAAAAAAATTAATTAAGCTGAGCATGGTGGCGCACGCTTGTAATCCCAGCATTTGGGAGGCTGAGACTGGAGGATCCAGGTTTGCAGCCAGCCTTAGCTGCTTAGTGAGGCCCTCCACAACTTAATGAGACCCTGTTTCAAAATAAAGAATAAAAAATAGGACTGGGGGTGTAGCTCAGAGGTAGAATGCCCCCTGGTTCCATCCCTAGTACCGAAAAAAAAAAAAATTAGTGAGGAGTGGTGATGCATACCTTTAATTGCAGTATTTGGAAGACTGAGACAGGAGGATCTCAGGTCAAGGACAGCCTCAACAACTTAGTGAGACCCTCAGGAACTTTGCAAGACCTGTTTCTTTGACCCCGTTTCTTTTTTCTTTTTTCTCTCTCTCTTTTTTTTTTTTTTTTTTTTTTTTGGCGGTACTGGGGATTGAACTCAGGGGCATTCTACCTCCGAGCTATACCCCCAGCTCTATTTTTTATTCTTTATTTTGGAACAGGGTCTTCCTAAGTTTCGGAGTGCCTCACTAGGTAGCTGAGGCTGGCCGTGAACCGGGATCCTCCAGTCTCAGCCTCCAGAATGCTGGGATTACAAGCTTGTGCCTCCACGCCTGGCTTCTCTTTCTTTCTTTCTTTCTTTCTTTCTTTCTTTCTTTCTTTCTTTCTTTCTTTTTTTTTTTTGTGTGTGTGTGATACTGGGGATTGAACCTAGGGACCTTGTACCTCTGAGCTACACCCCCAGCCCTATTTTATTTTTTATTATGAAACAGGGTCTTACTAAGTTGCAGAGGGCCTCACCAAATTGCTGAGGATGTCCTCCAACCTGTGATCCTCTTGTCTTAGTCTCCCAAGTACTGTGATTACAGGCGTGCATCACTATGCCCAGCAAGACCCTGTTTCAAAATAAAAAATAAAGCCAGGCATGGTGGCGCACACTTGTAATCCCAGTATTTAGGAG
The DNA here is from genome assembly GCA_004027655.1 of Graphiurus murinus. Lineage (NCBI taxonomy): Eukaryota > Metazoa > Chordata > Mammalia > Rodentia > Gliridae > Graphiurus > Graphiurus murinus. Next base: position 16,115 of record PVLC010032622.1, read on the forward strand.
GCTGAGACAGGAGGATCGCAGGTTGGTGACCAGCCTCAGTTTCCCAAGTCCTGGAATTACAGGTGTGTGCCACCATGCTCAATAAATCTTTTTTCTTTCTTCCTTTCTTTTTTTTTTTTTTTTGGCACTTGGCACTTGGCACTTGACTCAGGGGCATTCTACCTGAGCTACAGCCCTATTTTATTTTATTTTTTATGCTACTGGGGATTGAACCAGTGTGTGAGGCCGTGTGTTCAGTCTCCAGTAACACCGCCCCCCCCCCCCACACTAATAATGTTGAATCTAGAAGGGGAAAGGGACATCTCTTACAGCTCAAAAACTTCAAACCATCCTTGCCTAATCACGAAGGAACTGAAAGAAGTATTTAGTTACATTATCCTGGTTCTCTGGTAGAAGGAACTAACTCTAAGGAACTAAGAAATTAAAAAAGAGAAGCAAAAAGGGGTGGTTCAACCTTTACTATCCAAATACAAGACCAAAGGATTCAGTTGATCAAGTCATGAAAAGACTGACATCTGACGATTTGGGTTTGGGTTTTTGCCTTAATCTGCCACTAACTACTAACTAGCTGTGTGACCTTCAGCAAGTCTTTTTTTTTTGTACTGGGCATTGAGCCCAGGAGCATTATATCTTCAAGCTACACCCCCAGCGCTTATTTATTTATTTATTTATTTTTTTTTTTTGTGGTACTGGGGATTGAACTCAGGAGCATTCTACTGGTCTCAGCTCCCAAATGCTGGGATTACAAGCGTGCACCACCACGCCCAGCATTATTTTTTGTTTTGAAACAGGGTTTCCGTAGGTTGCTGAGAATCTCTCTACGTTACCAAGGCTGTCCTCGAACCCACAATCCTCCTGTCTTAGGCTCCCAAGTACTGGGATTACAGGCATGTGCCACCATCCTTTTTTTTTTTTTTTTTTTTTTTTTTTTTTTGCGGTACTGGGGATTGAACTCAGGGGCATTCTACCTCCAAGCTATACCCCCAGCCCTATTTTTTATTCTTTATTTTGAAACCAAGTCTCACTAAGTTGCAGAGGGCCTCACTAGGTAGCTGAGGCTGGCCGCGAACCCGGATCCTCCGGTCTCAGCCTCCCGAATGCTGGGATTACAAGCGTGCGACACCACACCCAGCTCTGCCACCATCCTTGACATTTATTTTTTATTTTGAAACAGGGTCTTGCTAAGTGGCTGAGGCTAGCCTCAAACCAGCAACCCCCATCTCAGCTTCCAAAGGTCTCGGATTACAGGTGTGTGCCACCATGCTCAACAAGTCTTAACTTTTTTCTTTTTCTTTTTTTTTTTTTTGGCACTTGGGATTGAATCAAGGGGCATTCTACCTGAGCTACACCCTAGCCCTATTTTATTTTTTTGCAGTACTGGGGATTGAACTCAGGGGCAGGGGCATTCTACCTCCGAGCTACACCCCCAGTACTATTTTTTATTCTTTATTTTGAAACAGAGTTTCACTGAGTTGCGTAGGGCCTAACTAAGTAGCTGAGGCTGGCCGCAAACCCAGATCCTCCTGTATCAGTCTCCCAAGTACTGGGATTACAAACATGTGTCACCATGCCCAGTTTACCCCAACCCCATTTTATTTTACTTTTTATGCTACTGGGGATTTAACCCAGAGGTATTCTACCTTTGAGCTATACCTCCAAACCAATTTTATTTCTTATTTGGAAACAGGGTCTCACTAAGTTGTGGAGAGCCTCACTAAGTAGCTGAGGCTGGCCTCAAACTTGGACCCTCTGGTCTCAGCTTCCCAAGTAGTGGGATTACAAGCGTGCACTACTACGCCAAGCCAGGCTTATTCCTTTATTTTTATTTTATTTATTTATTTTTTTTTTGCGGTACTGGGGATTGAACCCAGCGGCATTCTACCTCCGAGCTATACCCCCAGCCCTATTTTTTATTCTTTATTTTGAAACCGAGTCTCACTAAGTTCCAGAGGGCCTCACTAGGTAGCTGAGGCTGGCCTCGAACCCGGATCCTCCGGTCTCAGCCTCCCGAATGCTGGGATTACAAGCGTGCGCCAC